>OZ004632.1:7559079-7775889 GCA_963924495.1 Nemapogon koenigi | reverse complement strand
GATTATGGCCGATAGTGTCTTTCTAATGGCCGGAGTGTTTATGAAATTTTCATTACACTTGCTCGTAAAGTGGCTCATGCGTTCGCGCTCGAGTTCAATTTTCTTTGGGCTCATATTATTATATCACCGTTTTCTGACAGACAAAGTAGCCCTTGTTTTATATTATTTATTTTTATTACAGTTTAGTTTTAATATGCTACTTAAAAAGGCAAAGTTTCATGTCGAACAGAATGAAACGCAAAATAATTAACACATCATTAAAATATAATAATAAAATTTATTTCTAAGCAAGTTATCATTTATTATATAAATAAATCTATTAATTTGCAATTTTAATTTAATTTACCAATATTTAAAAAAATATCCTTGGAAAATTCACGTTTTATCAATATACCTATGTCATTGAAAAACGTCGTATGAAACACGTGAACAATGGTAATTAGGTAATTATACAGTCTCGGCTCTGTAAAACCGTCGCCTTCGGCTTTGCCTCGGCTGTTATAACCAACTTCGCACACTTGTTAGACAATGTAAGTAATATTAAATTGTTTCAGGTGACCATGGTGATGACTGGTATCCTCATAATAGTTGCAATAGTGATTCCATACATGATCCTCACAACAGCTGTGTGCGCTGTCTTTATGTATCTCTGGACCGTCGTATATCTCAGCACAGCGCAATCTATAAAAAGGTAGGTTTAAAAAAAATAAAGAAGATACTTTTCAGTAGATTGTAAACACAATCAGTAAACTTCAAAGGAATAAAGTGCTGTGTCGATCATCGATGGTGTTCTTCGAGGTGTCGATGTTAATTTATCTATTGAAGTTTTTCAGCCAGATAATAGTGAAAAGATCCTTGTGCACAGATTTACACTTATGGATATGGACTCGCAAATGAAAAATAATTTGTAGGTACCAGCGGCGAGGAGCCTATACAACCTTTCGGCCTATAATTTCTTTCGGCTTCTCTTGCTATAGAGCAATTATGTAAATCTATATAGACAGTATTATACGACATTTTATAAAATAATATCATTAGAAACGTATTTTAACAATCCAAACGTACTCTATAAGTAATTTTTTCTAAACGCCTCCCGATGTCCATTAGCAACATAAGCCGATACAATACCGGCTTGCTCGCCCATACTACTTTACTTCATACTAAGCAACTGTCTCTTTCATTTGTATTCAAATCCGCGCACGTTCCCTCTCGTTTTAGCACGCGCAAAGAGATCCACAAATAAGCCGATGCCCGATATGTAATATAATAAATTAATAATATAATTCCGGGTTATGAGAGTCGAATGTAACATGTATGAATAGGCTATTGCATCGATCTCTGGGCTATTGTCATTGGTGTATTTTGGATTATAGAAGAAAATTGTATATCTTGTAGCATTAGTTTTACGGCTTCCCTTCTGAAAATATTCACCCTTCGCCACTGGTAGGTACCTACTTATTTTATGAGACTGGAAACCGTTTTATGGGCATGTGGGAATCATTATGGTTAACTATTTATTGTACTTATTGATTTAATTTTGGCCAGAATCGAAGGTGTGACCCGCAGTCCAGTATTCTCTCATGTGACGGCCAGCATGTCGGGGCTTGGTACAGTACGTGCTTGCGGCGCGCAGGAAATGCTAAGAAGACAATTTGATGACAAACAAGACGTCCATACTGCTGCTTGGTAACCTAATCTTCTATATTATAAAGCTGAAGAGTTTGTTAGTATGATTGAAAGATAATCTCAAGAACTACCAGTCCTATTTGAAAACAGCCCGTTTATTAAAGAAAGCTATATAACGTCACGCTACGACCCAAAGCTATAACCATAAACGTCAACCAATGACAATTTTCCACTGGCGAAGCCAGAGCAGAAAGCTGGTTATTATTATACAAATAGGAAGAAATAAAATTTATAAAAAAAAAAATTATATAAATAAAAAAGATAAAAACCATAATCCTACAAACCCACAGACCACTCAGCCTAACAGCCTCAGTACAATCCACACTTAGAGGTTTTTCCATCTAACTCAACAGAACTGGCCACTCGTTAGGTACGTATAGCGTATAGCCTCACAAACACCATCGGCTAATTGGTGATTTTTTCCTAAACAACTTATCTACCCTTGCGACGACGATGTTGCTTTTATTAAACAAAACAAGTGGTAAGGTTGACGTTGATAGGACTAGAGCTTTCGCTTCGTAGAAGTGTTAATTATTTTTAGTAGAAGCGCGTTATTTTAAACGATAAAACGAACGAAAATTCAAACCCATCCAGTACATTTTCTAGTGTCACAGAGTTTTATTTTAGTAAAGACTTTATCAGAATGTTTGCATGTGATTTTCAGGTACCTTACTCTTGTCACAAACACAGCTTTTTCAATTTGGTTGAGTATGATTTGTGCTGTTTATATAATCGTCACGTCCTATACTTTCCTGCTGTCTGATGATGGTTTGTATTAAAATTTAATGTGTATTGTTATAATCTATCATTTTTCCATCACGGCTGCATTATAGCTCCGAGGAACCGTGTTACCGGTCTCAGGGTATCAGACTGAAAACAATATGTTTGGACGATGATATTTTTAAGGCTGCCTACTGGCACTCCTAAACGTCGGTACTCCTAACGAGAGTTTTCCAGGATTTTTGAGATCGAAACATGGCCGAGACGTAAATGTTCTATTCTAAATTATAGTGAAACTGAAACCATAAAACATACAAGTATTTAATCTATTTCAGGCTGAACAAAATCAGGAAACGTCGGATTAGCTTTAAGCCAGGGTTTGATATTGGTCAACATGGTACAATATGGTATCAAACAAATTACAGAAGTGATAGCTCAAATGACCAGTGTTGAGCGAGTTTTGCAATATATTAGCCTACCTTTAGAAAAATTGGAAGGTCGGTCGCCGCCGCAGAATTGGCCGACAACAGCTCGTCTTGTATTTAAAGATCTTTATCTGAGATATGAAGAGGGTGGAGAACCTGTCTTGAAAAGTCTTAATATTGTCATTGAAAGTGGTTGGAAGGTGTGTATCCCTATTATTTATAATTATGACACTTTCAGTCTTATTCAAGGAATTATCGCTTATTATCTATATATGAAAATCTTACACTTGCCTGGCGACAACAATTCGAAATCCTACGCACCGATTTTTGTCACTGTAAATTACTTGAGTGAATACGGTTTGATCATGTGAGACCTCAATTTAAAGTCAAGAGTTGTACACAGATCAAAACATACAGGCTTCATTCATTTCTTTATGCTCTTATTATGACAGATTTACAGAAAGTTATTATAATATAGTTAGTAGTCTGTGGTTATTTATTTAAAGTTTACATGAATGTGACGTCCGGTCACGTTTGCGGCCACGGATTTTTCATTTAGATATGAAATAAGATATATTTATTAAACAAATAAATAAACATTACTACAACTGATTATACTTACGTTATAGTCTATATAAAATATTATTGTGTAAGTATTTATTTTCTTTTACTGTAAACACCCCTATTAAATTGGCTTGGCCCAGTCGTGATAACAGAAAAGAACCCAAGCAGATAAACTAATACTTACTGAATGTTTATAGGTTGGTGTTGTAGGAAGAACGGGTGCCGGCAAGTCTTCCTTGATCGCCGCTCTCTTCCGGTTGGCGCCACTCGACGGTCACGTGATTATCGATGACCTTGACACAGCCGAACTTGCTTTGAAGGTACTTACTCTAAAAAATATTCGCTATGTCCGCTAGGGTCTAGACTAGATAGATATATCTAGATAAATCTTTGATAATACAATAAGGGTGTCAATTATTTTGATGATTTATTTACATAATCCAAACACAATTTGTCGTTCAGATTTAAAATAATAATTTATACTTCGTAATGGGTTTTGTATAATTTACAGGAACTGCGGTCCAAAATTTCTATTATTCCTCAAGAGCCGGTATTATTCTCAGCAAGCTTCCAGTACAATTTAGACCCATTTGACAAATACACAGATACAGAGATCTGGAAGGCGTTAGAACAGGTAGATACCTATTATATTATATAAACCACTGAACCCATTTTGATGAAATTTGGTATTGAAAAATGCAATTGAAGATGTGATGATGGACCCTAGACGTAGGTATACCTAAACTATAATTAGATATAGAGAAATGTTCAAACAAAAAATATTTAGTAACACTGGCAATTAGCAAAAAATGGAAAATCTGGTGACTTTAAAGACTTTATGAAGGACCATAGAGGTCTACCTGAACTAAGAGATAGAAAGAAGTTTAGAGCCATTGTCTTTCGAGCAAGTTTGCCAACCAAGCTGCAATTCGTTTATGTCGTATTATAGTGTTTCTAGTCCAATTCTAGTCTCATATAACCTCAAGCGAAACGGGAAAAGCACCTCTATGACATTAGAAGCATTGTAGTTGCCTTCACTCATAGACTCACCACTATTGCTTAGGACCAGGCGGTAACAATAATCATGAATCGCATGTAATTTTCTATTAAGCAATGTGTGGCTCTGCACATTCAACAGATCAAGACAGATTGCTTTACCCAGCTTCTTAATTTTCCTCAGAATCGTTTAGAGTTAACTTATATACAATTATACAATAAAACGGACAGGTTGAATCATTTGATCATTTTTAATCGTGGGCCACGATATATGCAGCACCCATTGCCAGCACCTTTTATGGGCGGTATGGGTATATAGTTTCAATGAAACAAAGCCTAAAGCTCAGACTGATGTCTATTATTTTAGAAATATAATATTGAATCTCTTTGCACACAATATTTATTGAATTACTTTGTTCATAGTACTGACGCGCTAATACAGAAATCGATAAGGAAACATTTTGCTGACTGCACCGTCATTACAGTGGCCCATAGACTACACACAGTAGCAGATTCCGACAGAGTACTCGTAAGTATTGTTTCTCACGTATTTCGCTCAATACACACAAAATGTCCCACAAAAACTTTGCCTCAAAATAGCTATCAATTAGCTTGATTATAGAATATCCTTCAATTTATCTTTATTGTGTTGAGCAGAAGAGTTTTGAAAACATGTTGGTTAGACAAGACGATAGACAGACGCATTAAACTCTTAATTTCAATTCCTTTTTTAAAGTAAATGTACTTTGTCATAGATTTTGACATTCAATATTTAGATATTATTTGCACAGGTGATGGATGCTGGCCAGATCATAGAAAGCGGTCACCCCCATGATCTTCTTCAAATGAAAGAAGGCGCATTCACACGGATGGTTAACCAACTCGGGCCGGCTGCAGAACAGAACTTGAGGGATCTCGCCCAAAAGGCGTACTTTGGCCTTATCGCTATGTAGCTGCGCCTGATTCTCAATGACGTAAAAACTTAACTTAAAATAATTAAGGTACCCACTTACGTTCGCCGCCCACTTATTTATAGTAGTGATATAGAAATCAATGAGACTAATATTTACTATTACTATATATATATTATAATTTTACAAAAACAATAAGTAGGTATACAATTTTACTTAACATTTAGTACTTATCCTAATTTTGTAAACAGGTAGGTATAAAAAAGAGATGATCTCTATACTATATTTGGTGCACAAATAAACTATGTACAATGACAGGTTATACAAAATGTTTTAGTGTATTAAGAAATATTAGTGCAAATGTTAAAATGCTAAGTTGTAACTTTCTAATTAAAAAAAACTGATTTTATTTAATAACTATCGGCCTTACTAATAAAAGAAGTTTAACAACTGTTTTATAATAATATGTTATGTGAATAATATGTTTTGTCACTTTCTAATGGTATCTCTTCACTTGGCTAATCGTATTGTGATTTTGAGTTTGCAAGTTTTTCCAAAAATATTTACAAATAGGCAAATACGCGATACGAGTACATTGCTATATTTTGCCAAACAGGAAAACCGCAAACGTTTTGTCAAATATACGTATGTATAATCATGTGAAAACGCACTATTATGGTGCGACCTGACTTGGCGTATCCGTGTGAACGCTGTAATTTCATTTTTTTTTTACAAAAATGTATGGAAGTTATCTGTCAAAATATCAAATACGCGAACAGGAATACACCAAGTGGGGTCGCACCATTTACAAATTTAAAATATATACTAATATAACTACACAGTTGCAGAACTACTTAGTAACAATTGCATTATCTGCAGTTAGGGTTGCCAGATCCAAAATGGAAGCCGGACATGGCTGTCAATTTAACCGGACTAAAAGCCGGACTTTTTTTTAAATAAATGCTACGTTATTTATTGGCACATAAACAGCTGATGGATATCCTGATTTCGCTTAGCGGTCCTCGGGAGATTATTTAACATTATGTAATATTTTTAATATCTCTAAATGTTATAAACAATATTGTTATGTCATTAAGGGTCCCTATATCCATAATTCAGCATATAGTTTTTTTCGTCGTTATTTTTTCAATTGGTTTTATTGAATAGGAAATATGAATTATTTTGCCCCTGATTTTTCAAAATTAAATAAAATTAAAAATTTATTATTAACAGTGACACAGGTGTATTATTTACAGAGAAATTGGGAATAGTTTATCCCTGAAAAATTATGGATATAGGAGCTTTAATAATAAAATTTAACCAGTGTTCTTGGTTTAAAATAAAAATCTCTAATCAAAAAAACATTATTTGTAAATATAAATAACGCTTAGTTTAGCACTTGTTTGTTAACATAAAAATAGAAACATTTGGTTTATCTCGACTTTGAAATTTGTAACAAATATAACATATAATGTATAAAAAAAATATATACAAAAAAACCATTGTTTTAACAAAATAAGTCTTCTTAATGCCTCCCCCCCTTCACCCCCAGGGGTTGGTAGATGGCTACCGGGCTAAATTAGCTTATCTATACCTAATATACATACATAATTATGTGCCAAGTGAATCCATCCGATAAAAAATTTTGATCTTATGTCATTACAAACCGGGCAATGGGCGGGTAAGGTCGGTCCGAAAGTCGGACATGTTATTTTTAGCCGGACAAAAGTCTAAAAAGCCGGCTGTCTGGCAACCCTATCTGTAGTTAAAACAATATTTAAGAATTTTACTGCACTAATTTGGACAATGTTCTTGTAGCAACTTTTGGAGTTTAGAACAATAATTTATGTATATCTAGTCTTGCCATAAATATTGTTACAAAGTAAACGGGTTTGTCTCCTAAGTTTTTTTCTATCTGTATGACATTTAATATGGTAATTTTTAATTTAATCACGTGTAATGTTATTTATTCTTGCTAGGACAAGACATTATACAATAATTAAACAAAAACTCTAATAGAATTAAATATTTTTATCTCAAAAAGTTGTATATTTTCTTAAAATAGGTACTAATTAATGTATTTTTCGTCAGTTACCTAAAATTCCATGACTCTATGGAATTCTAATTGAGATTTTACTTTACAGGAGTATATTCTTATGTTGGTGTATTAATTAGCTTTCTTCAGCAAGGTTTTCATTCTTATTCTAACTAGGAAATTTTAAAGATTTAATTTTTTGTAATAATTTTAGGTTTTACGTCACACATTATACGTAATAATATAAAAAAATAAAAAAAGAAGTTATCCCCCGGAAGCGGGGTAAATACCTAAACTACCGGTGGTTAGGGCTGCAAAAAGAGGAACCTCCACACAATACGTGCCGTGCTGAGGAGTACTGCCTTCTGGATCTGGCCCTTGACCCAACCGCCAATCTCAAGGCTCCTAAGGTGACAGTCAAAACTCTTGGCAAAAAGATCATTGACCGTCACGACTATCGGTACAATGATCGCCGACTTCACATCCCACATACGTCTCGTGAGCCAAGTCAAGATATTTTGATTGTTTATCTTTCTCAGCTTTCACAAGATTGTTGTCATGTGAGATAGCGACATCGATTATCATTGCAAGGCGCGCTGATCGATCTACCAACACCTAAGATTTTATAAGACGATGCGTGGCCCGCCTCTTACAGAATCTTAGACCAACACCATATCAGGCTTATTGGCAACAATAGTTCTGTCTGTGATGTAGAGCGTGGCATGACCATTTTCAAGAACTGGTTCAAGCACATACATGTAACACGGTACTGCCGTGACTACAAGGTTGTATCTTAAAGCAAGTTGTTGGTGTATAATCCTGGCTACTTGGTTGTGCCTGTGCAAGTCTCGCCGTTGGCAAGACGAGAACAACCGGAAATAACATGTCTGATTGACTCTCCGGGACGGTGGCATGCTCGACAGATGTCAGCCGTGCCGTCCTTCATTATGTATTTCCGGTAATTATTCGTGTTGACAACTTCGTCCATAATTGCACAGGTAAAACTTTCGGTTTCTCCAAAGAGATCACCAAAGCCAGGATACGGAAGTCAAAAGGTCTACATCAGAGCCATAAATAGCTTTGTAGAACCTTGCGTGTAACTCCTTGCTCTGCAATACCTCCTTGCGGTCATTGGTACTCAGTATTACAGGTTTGTGCCAGTTCTCTTTAGCCAAGGATAACGGGGTAAAGCCCTTGTCTACTTTGACCACATTTCCATGCATCACCCCCTCACTGTTCAGAAAATATTTTCTGAGACTCTTTAAAAATTTTAAATTTATAAAAGAAGTTTAAAATTCGCCTGCGTACAACACATTATTACGCAAATTTTAGGAATTTAAAGAAGATGGCACAATCGAGGACGTAAAAAAGAAATTTCACTATTTCCGATCTGGTTAATGCAGGGAATCAAACAAAGTTTTAGACAGCCAGAAAACTGGTAGTTTTCCAGATGATATATATTGCCCTACTCTGTGGTATTACGTGCAGCTGAAAATCTTGGATTCTACCGGAGAAATTGATCGATCGGTAGGTATGTACTTACATTTTCTAAAGATGAAGTACATCTTTAGAAAATGTAAGTACATACCTACCTACCTACTACCTAAAGTTTATATAATATAAGTACCTATTGTATGTTTTAAGTTTTGTTGAAATAGGGATATTATTTTATGTACCTACTTAAATTAATTTATCAGGTCTAGTAACTAGTTACATGATATAATAATAGATATGACTTTGTATTAAATAAAAGGGATGATCTTTCATACATGCGGCAATTCATTTTTATTTATATAGTATAATTGATTGTTTCAGGTTTTATCAGGTCTAGTAACTAGTTACAGGATATAATAATAGATATGGATATGACTCTGCATTAAATATAAGTGATGATCTTTCATACATGCGGCAATTCATTTTTATTTATATAGTATAATTGATTGTTTCAGGTTTTATCAGGTCTAGTAACTAGTTACAGGATATAATAATAGATATGGATATCACTCTGCATTAAATATAAGTGATGATCTTTCATACATGCGGCAATTCATTTTTATTTATATAGTATAATTGATTGTTTCAGGTTTTATCAGGTCTAGTAACTAGTTACAGGATATAATAATAGATATGGATATGACTTTGCATTAAATATAAGTGATGATATTTCATACATGCGGCAATTCATTTTTATTTGTATAGATAATTGATTGTTTCAGGTTAACTTTGAGTCTGCAAATAGTAGTGAGGTGTTCAGCCAACCAGTGGAAAATTAAGAAAATAATAATTTTAACAAGCGAAAAGCCACGCGCGGGCTACATATGTAAATTATTAAAACCAATTCAATGTTAGATATTACTTTCCTAATAGAAAATAAGATTCTGATCACAAGCCTTCCAAACGATGTTAATTTATCTAAGAATATGTTTTTGTTTCAAATTATAATGTATAATCTATATTTTGTTTATTTTATAGCCCATATTGGTAAAAATAAAGATGATTAGTAATTATAAACAGTATTTTATTAATTGTTCAATATATTTAAGAAAAAAATTCAGTCCCAAGAGTATTTTCAAGCGCCCAGAATTTCCAAAACGTAAAAGCAATGCTAGTTTTGGAAATTATGGCTATTTAGAACCTCAAATCATAAAAATATGGCTTTATCCTCTATGGCTCAATCCAATTTATAATAATAACTATCAACAGTGTGCTAAGAAAATGTTGTATAAATAAACTCGCCTTTCCAGGATTAACTGAGATTTGCCATATTTTTGACAGATACAAGATGACCTTGACCATCGCCCCTTAATAGATAGTGCACAGCGATTAATTGTTTCTCCAGATACACAAGAAGTGCAAGTATTAATGTATTTTGTAAAGCTTTAATTAAGTGTACAAATGCGGAAGTTAAATTATAATCAATTAATTTACACTCAAAAATTAATGTCACATGTAATTTTTCATGGGCGTTTGGAAAAATTTAATGAAGCTACATAAATTCAAGTTAATCAACATATTACTCGAACTCCATCGTCATCACACGGTTTTATACTCCATCACATCATCAGAGTCTACGTAGAAAAATAATATAATTTAAGTGTAAGGGGCGTGGCTTAGTCGCAGAAAGATAGAGATAGCGCTACGTGATAGCGTATATTACTTATACTTACTGTCTAAAGCGACCCGACGATTATAAGAAAAACAAGCGTATAAACAACCCTAATTTTATTTTGATTGTAGTATTTGAATAAGATAAATTCTAGCTTACCTAATGAATATTTTGAAAATATACATCTCTTCAATATCAATCAAGTCTCGAATGTCTATTATGCACCGCTGCACGGTTGAAGTTACAAGCATGAAACTATATAAGTTGTCTTTTAAAAAAAAGTGTACCGACTTCAAAAATTATGCACTGAAAAGTGTGCTTTCCGAAAGCAAATGCACAAGTCACTATAAAAAAAATACCCAAATCGCTTCAAGTGTGCCTAAAAAGTTTGAAGAGTTCTCGATTTCTCCAGGATCCCATCATCAGATCCTGACCTGATGACCAAGGGAGCACCTATGAAGTACACCCTTTCAAAAAAAATCCAAATCGGTCCAGGGGTCTTCAATCCATATATCAATCCAATACATATCCGAAAATCAACCTCCAAATCTTAGTACCTATTTAAATTTACTTCGCCGTCTTCAACAATGCCCTGGATTGTACCCCAATGACTTCGCCCTGTTGCGACCTTGGATATTTTTTCAATGCTGAGGAAACTTTGGTACCAGCAACTCCTAAAGATGTTGATGTAACACTAACAACCTGTGATAAAGAAAATATACCGCCTGTTACGCCATTGAGTACACTATATTATAATTAAATAAGTTCAGTGTCGGAAAATGATGACGCCAATCCTTTATCTGTTTCTTCCACTGCAACAAAGTCTTTTGATAGCAGTGAAACTTGTGCACCAAAAAATTAACGAGCATCAAAGGAAAGATCTGACAAGGGACGTAAGCGTATTAAACATGACGACTGGGTAGCTATGAAGAGAAAACGTCTATGTAATTTGGGACAGAAATACCAATAGAAGAGGGAAATTAGAGCTAGTCGTAACAAGTGTCGCCTAATGTTTTTACTGCAAGAAAAATGGACATGTAATTAATAACTGTTTTTTGAAGAAAAGGAATGATAAAAGAAATCAAGGATATGACCTAAGTAGTAGTGAGCATAAGAATATTGGAAATTTGGCTTTAGTTGTATCAAATGAAATATCAAATCAGGTGAACACGGACTGGTTCCTTGATAGTGGAGCGACACAGCACATGTGTAATGATTCTACATTGTTTAAGGAGCTCAAGAATTTAGACATTTGTAATGCAATCAAAATTGGTTATGGATCATGCTTGGAGGCATCTGGTATTGAGACTGTTGAACTTAGTGCGTACAACGGTGTGACATATCATAAGGTAACTTTATATAATGTATTGTTTGTACCAAAGTTGAAAGTAAATTTGTTTTCTCAAGGAAGGGCATTGGACAAGGGTCTTGTGTCAACTTCTGAATATGCTCGGTTTCTTGACAACAATAATCAAGTATGTGCGACAGCCATCAAATGTAGTAACTTATTTAAAATGCTTCTCAAAATTGGTACATTGTAGACAAACCTGCAAATTCTATAATAATAGATAGCAAATGGGTATTCCGTATAAAACGAGATCAAGTGGGAAATATAATATAATATAAATGTCGTTTAGTTGCAAGAGGTTTTCAACAAAAGGATTTGTATGATGATATTTATGCACCAGTAGTAAAGTTAAATACCATGCGTTCTATTCTGACTGTGTGTGTAAATCAAGGTTGGTATATCTATCAAATGGATGTCTGTAATGCTTTTCTACATGGAGTGTTAAAAGATGAGGTATATATGAAACAGCCAGAAGATTGTAAATTAGAAGAGGGTAAAGTGTGTAAATTAAGAAAGGCTCTGTACGGGTTAAAAATTGCACCCTTATGTTGGTATGAAGAATTTGATAATTTTATGCTGTCTCAAGGTTGTATTAAGCCCGCTCTACACGTACAGTTTTAACTGATAGTTTTAACTGTACAGTTGAACTGTACAGTTAAAACTGTCAGTTAAAACTGTACGTCGTGTTTAGAGCGGGCTTTAAGAGTAGATGCGATAATTGTTTATACATAAAAGTGAATGGTAATGTTAGGATATATATTTTAATATATGTAGATGATATTATATTGACCGGATCTTGTGTAAATGCAATTAATAAATTAAAATTTAACCTGAAAGAAAAATTCTAAATAAAGGATATGGGTCTAATGGGAAATTATCTAGGTATTAATATTGTTCAGAAAATAAAAGAGGGATTAATTGTGTTATCACAGAAAAAGTATTTAGAAAATATATTGTCAATTATTAAAGATAAAATTAAGGAAGGGATAGTTGAAGTTAATTATATAAGTAGTGCAGAACAAATTGCGGATATTCTTACAAAGCCTTTGAATGAAATGGTTTTTTAGAAGTTAAGAAATAAAATGTTAGTATAAAAATGGAGTTTGTCATCTGTTATTGAAAAGTTTAAAGAAATTAATTATGTATGTTTTTTTTATAACTGGGAAGTGTTTGTTTTTTTTTGTTTTTTAATTTTTTTTGTAGACAAGAGTTTGATTGAGGGGAGGGTGTTGAGTTAATTGTGTAGCAATCAAACCTTGTCTATTAATGTTATAGATCAATGTGATCTACCTAGTCTATGGAGACTACTCTGTGGTGAATATGGCTATCGAGCTATCTGTTGTTGTCTGAAGAATAAACTTTAATTAATCTGAAGAATCTGCTGTTTAATTCAAAACCTCAAACCACTGCATTCAAAACATGGCTTCTAAAGAAGCATTTTGTTATATGTGGGACGAACAGACCGTGAAGAGAGGGCCAAATGAGGTCGCTAGCTGCTTATATGATTTTTTGGAGAAGTTAGCGAAAAAAGGAGTTTCTGAAACTTATTTATGGTCCGATAATTGTGGAGGACAAAATCGAAACCGGATTGTTTTTTTATGTACTTATTAGCTGCAATAAATTTGAAAATAAAAATCTACCATCGGTTCATGGAAAAGGGACACACTCAAAACGAAGGCGACTCAGTCCACGCTTTGATCGAAAAAACAGCCAAAGGAAAAGGGAACTATTCTCCAGATGAATGGTATTCATTAGTTCGTTGTGCAAAGGTAAATGATAAACCTTATAATGTAATAGAGGTTAAGCAAAATATATTTAATTTTAAAAATAATATAGCTAAAAAAAATTTACTAAATATTCTCGTCAAGATAAGGTTTCTTGGAACAAACTTAAAGAGATCGAGGCCTCTCCAGAAAATCAAGGAATGTTGTATTAGGTGATGCAGAAAGCCTTTAAATACAATGTTTCCGAAAATCCGGCACAAGACAGTCTCGCTTAGAACCTTTTCCAGATAAAGCTTATGAGTATATATTAAAAATTAAAAAAGCTAAATACAATGACTTAGTATATTTTTGTGAAAATAACATTATACCTGAAAAATATGGGCTGTTCGTCTTACCAGTTCCAGTTGCACCCGGAAATTCTGAAATTGGTTAAGTGCTCTTGTGAAAGTGTGTTGCAATGCAAGAGCAACCGATCGCGATGTAGATGCAGGAGGATGCCAGTCTACCGTGCACCATGTTTTCTACATGCACAAATAGTTCCTGTTGCAATGATTTGATACGGCTTGCTGAAGTAAAAGTGGAACGGAATGAAGACTCTCTTGATGAACCAATTGCAAGCAATATATTTGAAATTGATGATAATTCTAATGAGACTACACCTGATTTCATAACTTAAAAAATTAGTCTTCATTCATAAATGTTTTCTTTTTATATCAATAGAATATTATCATATAATAAAATTGTCTGATTAATATATATTAAAAAACACTTAATCCAAAATTTTAAGGTATTTCTGGCGGCAACCAGACTATACTTAAAAGAAAATAATTATGATAAAATACTAAAAAGCCTAGTATTGAATACAATATGGACGAGACAGCTTTTTATTAAACCCCAAAGGAAACAAAGTTTAGCATCGAAATGTGAGAAGTCCGTACATAGTATACCAACAAGACATAAGTAAACGCAGATGAAATATAATGTCTTACTGTCCTTTTTGGGGCGATTCTTTGAGAATGTGGAAATCGGGCGGCCTGTGGTAAAGAACCTACTAATTTATTTTAAACTACAAATTGCTTTAAATTTATTAATATATTTAGAGGTCTTCTATTTTCCAGTACCTATTATTATAAAGTAGTTAAAGTACCTAAACCTATGTATTGTGACACTGACATATTGCGTTTTCTGGCTTACCATTATTTTATTTAACTTGTTTTTTTACTGTGAATTCGACCGGACTTATTAATTAGTGTAAACCTTAGAAATAAAATGGCTAAAAGTGGTTTAAAATTTATTATGAATCAAAGAGGTGAAATGGTTTTATTGTACGCATGCTATAAATATAATTTTAATACAAAAAACAAATCAGGAACCACTAATTGGAGATGTTGCAATCAAAAGGAATGCAATACCTCAATTACCTTAGACACTAACAATGTCATCGTAAGAGAAGGAAGTCATTCCTGTACTCCAGACCAGGCCCGAAATTTAGTTGATGCTATAATGGACGAATGCAAGAAGGAAGTTTGTGTCAATTTAAATACTGTGACAAAAATATTCGAAGAACATTTTTATAAAAATGTGATCAGTACCAAAATGGTGGTGCATGAGATTCCTACGATTTCTTCTGAGAAGGATACTTTATATCGGGCACGGGCGAAATATTTAAAAGTAGGTCGCGGTTTGATAACCAACACTAAAGATGTGAAATTACCGGAGCACATTGTTAAAGATTTCTTTTCATTTGACTATGGAGATGAGAATAAAATTATTTTTTCACTTCTCATGCTCGTAAAGTTGTTCTTTATGTCGAGAGAAGGCTGCATAAAATGGGTTTTTATGCTCTTGTTCATAAAGTAATTTCTTCTTTTAAGACTAAGGCAATTAGGCCTTACAGCCACATACACCTTCATTTAAGTGATAATAATGTGTCCAGTAAGTAATGGATAACCTTGCAATCAGACATAGACTAGGTCAGGAGCATCACGTGATGAAAATTTGTCCTTAATAAAAGTCGCATGGTTTTCAAGATTTTTGCAATTTTAAAAATTCTAGGAAAATCACACCCTTTGACCAGTATTTTGCTTGCCCTGACTACAAATGAACCTTAATTTCCAATCTGTTTTTTGCAGTGTACTCTTGAATAATGGTATTATTAACTTACTTCAGAATTTCTGCAGTAACATTGAGGGTTCCGTCGGAAAAACATTTTTTTTCCTCAAGTTAAAACTACCAAGTTCATATCACAGGATTTCAACCTCGCATTATGAAAAAAAAATGTACCTAGCAATGAGTGGCCACTTATCCTGAAAAGTTGCTTAATGTGTCCAGATTCTAAGCCGGTATTACATACCGCGTTTACATTTATAAAAATGAAGATATTGCTAGTCTAACGTGAAAGGAGCTAATTTTCAATAAACTGACTTACTTCAAAATTGTTTTAATTTTAATTTTAATTTAATAAATCGATATAAAATAGTTATATAAATATAGTTATTTGAGAATTTAAAAAAAAAACATTTTTTTTTATAATTTTATTTTCACAACAAGTGTTCGAACAAGTGGCATTTTGCAGACCCAAGCAACGTCGCACAAAACAATAAGTCCAGAGAAGCGCCAAGTCGTAGATCACCATACAATAATGTCCAAATCGTTAAGCAACACAAAGTCCTCACCACAAGAGCAGTCGTCGTTAATCAGAGAAATCCAAAAGTAAAAAAAAAGTTGATAAACAGAGAGCAAAGAAGCAGCATACGTATGCAAAGCAATCAGTCACACTAAAATAAATTTATTATTCACCCACCAATCGTAGACGGATATAGCGTTATCTTTTTCTTTCTTACTTACTTTTGTGTCTCTTTCTCGGAGTTGTCAGTTTATAAATTAAATAACCGTTTTTTATAGTTTTTTAATTGTTTTTTTTTTAATTCTCAATTCTCTTTTCTTAGGTATGTATCCAAATGCTTGTTACAACAGATTTTGTATCGATTTATTAAACTAAAATTAAAATTAAAACAATTTTGAAGTAAGTCAGTTATTGAAAATTAGCTCCTTTCACGTTAGATTAGCATAATCTTAATTTTTATAAATGTAAACGCGGTATGTAATACTGGCTTAGAATCTGGACAAATTAAGCAACTTTTCAGGATGAGTGGCCACTCATTGCTAAGTACATTTTTTTTCATAATGTGAGGTCGAAATCGTGTGATATACTTGGTAGTTTTAACTTGAGGAAAAAAATGTTTTTCCGACGGAACCCTTAATGTTACTGCAGAAATTCTGAAGTAAGTTAATAATACCATTATTCAAGAGTACACTGCAAAAAACAGATTGGAAATTAAGGTTCATTTGTAGTCAGGGCAAGCAAAATACTGGTCAAAGGGTGTGTTTTTCCTAGAATTTTTAAAATTGCAAAAATCTTGAAACCATGCGAATTTAATTAAGGTCAAATTTTCATCACGTGATGCTCCTGACCTGGTCTATCTCTGGTTGCAAGGTTATCCATTACTTACTGGACACCCTATATTTTTATGAGATTTAGGTTATATCTTAATTTAATTACGACATATGTATTACTATCTAAATACAAATTTACGATTAATACGGGCGTGCATTTACGTAAAAAAATATAATGCAAATATTTATAATAACTTGGCATTACGGCTCAGACCATAGTCAAACGTCACATAGTTGAAAATTAAAAAAAAATATCAAGAAAAATGGTGTGGCGGGAAGCTAATTATTCGTCAAACAAAACTAGAAACTAACTAAATTTGTTGTGTTGCGGTTGAAAATTCAATAAGTTATTCGTAAGTTATTAAACAATGTCTTCGAGTAGTGATAGTGACGATCAAATAATGATTTCGCCTGAGACTTTAATGGAAAGAACTGGCGTAACCAGGTGAGATTATGTTATGAGTGACATTAAACAAGACATACCTGCATGACAAATTTTAAAAAATACTTTGAGAACGTTTGGTTGATTAGTTCTTTTAGATATGTAATAAGCGTTTTTGGTCGTCAACATAGAACAATTAATTCAGCAGAAGGGTGGCATCATGGCTTAAATTCATCTTCTTCATTCAACTTTCTTGCAAATCTTACATTTTCTGTTTCAAGAATCTCTTATCACAACCTTTCGAAGCAACAAATTAAAAGAGTTCAATAAGAGTTCACAACGAAAACGAGCACAAAAACATATTGATTCTGACGATAGGATTATAGTGGCACAAATGCAATTGATAGCGGGCAAAATTAGTGTTGGCCACTTTTTAGAGAAACTGCGCTAGTTAACAGTAAAATTTACACATATACATTTTCTTTTTTGCTAGGACAGGCATTATTGTTTTAAATAAATAATTATTATAAAAATTTAAATGTAATGATGTAATGGGAACAATACCTCGCGAGCCAAAAGCTTTTCTAATAATTGCTTTAGCTTTTTAACACAAACCTCCTAGCAATCAATGTAACCCTAAGTAGTAAAAATAAAACTAAAGTATGTCCAGTAGCGAATCTGTCCAATTCCAGAACAAACGAAGTAGTACTTTTGGGAACAAGAACTCTCACTTGTACACACAGCCACTCTCAAAAGTATACAAGGAGAAAAAGACACACTATCCTCGCCCCTTACACCTCTACACAATATCCGTTCCCCGCTGCTTCATTCATAAACGTCTACTTTGTAAACATGTTCCATATTCAACAATTTATCTTTCTTTTTGAGATTTTTAAATATTGAAATATGTCACATTGTCATATAAACATATAAACTAGCGTTTCTTGTCTGTCATAATCTTGTCATAATACGTTTTGGGGCTCTACTTATAGTCTAACTAACGGGGAGATCTCTTGTATGAAGACCCCGACAATAATTCGCCCGTCGTTGATACTTTGCAGTTCGATAAAGTCGAGTATGTAGATTACGAATGTCGAAGAATCCAAAACTTTTTTTTTTCGGAAGAGGGTTATTTTCATCCCTAAAGTTTTAAATTGCCTATATCTCCCGATAGAGAAGTCCTACGGCCAAAAATCCTTCCCAACATATCATTGTCTGTTATTGAAGTACAAGTATGTAAAGAAATCCCGGACTTTTTCCTTTCAGGGGGCCCGCTATATACACAGAAAAAAATTGTATGGCGTTGGTCGATGATACTTTGCACTTCGATAAAGTCGAGTATGTAGATTACGAATGTCGAAGAATCCAAAACTTTTTTTTTTCGGAAGCTGGTTATTTTCATCCCTAAAGTTTTCAATTGCCTAAATCTCATAATGGAGAAGTCCTACGTCCAAAGTTTCTTCCCTACATATCATTGTCTGTTATTGAAGTACAAGCATGTAAAGAAATCCCGAACTTTTTCCTTTCAGGGGCCCCGATATACATAAAGAAAAAGTTTGAATGGAGTTGGACCACATTCTTGTCACAGATGATTTAAATGAGATTTGATAGATCTCAATATAAGTATCATTTTTCATTATGGAGTCAAAAAAAATCATCCAGTAAAAAAAAAGTTACACGTATTTAAAAGGGAGTAATTTTTTTTTTAAATTGCTAAGGTATAAAATTACAGTAACTGCGGTAGAATCTTTGACAGTACCTATGTATTCTATTACAAACGTTGAATAACATTGTCATAAAACCAAATATTTTTAAAATCCGTCTCAGGGTTCTCGAAATAGACATTTCTATTTTTCACCTTTTCATTGATAATATTTCAAATGGACTAGTTTACTATTTTTAATGTTTAAAAATATAAATTATGGCAAAATAAAACAAATTGTTCAGGAGAAATTGAGATATTTCAGAAAATTACAAAATTTTAAAGATGTGCTTTGATTAAATTAATTTAATTTTCATATGTTTTGAATATATTTAATTTAACTTTGAACTTAATTTTGAGCACAATGAAATGTATTGTGTTTTTTTGTGTCAAATCTGATTTAAAACTAGATTTACTAGAAATGTGGTGCAAGCCGCCCTAAATAACTTTCTTTTTAAACTAATCTTTGGTTCAAGAGAAAGAGAAGTGGAAACATGTCATTTTCATAATCCGTCCCAGGGTTCTTAATATTCAGTTCTTGATATTTTCGTTAATATTTCAAATGGACAAGTTTACAATTTTTTATTATTGAAAATATAAATTAGGGCAAAATAAAACAAAGTGTTGAAGAAAAATTAATATATCTCAGAAAACGACGAAGTCTTTAAAAATGTGCTTTGAGTAAATAAATTTAATTTTCAATTGTTTTCAAGATATTTTGAAGATATCCGCAATTTCAATTGCTAACTTTGAACTTAATTTTGCGCGCCATGAAATGTATTGTGTTAATTTGTGTTTTTTTGTGTTACATCTGTCTGATCTAAAATGAGGTGCAAGCATTGGTGCAAGCCGAAAAATATTATTTAGTCAGGCAATCCTGTAGCAAATGACGTTTATTTGTTTTAATATTGATAGGCAATGGCATATTTAACATAATGCCGCACTAATATTGGCCCAATGGATTAAAATACTATGATAAATAGCAAAAAGAAATAAATGAAAAAAATGTGAAATTTGTTTCTTCAAATAACGTCTACTATCAGGAAAAAATAGCAAATTAAAACTTTACATGGAGAATTTTTATTCCGGACACAGATACATTAAAAATTATATGTGAAATGATAGCTAGATTCTTTGGGATTTTTATCAGATTCTAAAGTAAAATTTAAGTGCAAAAATAAAAAAATATATAAATACAAATAATAAGTATACTGACAAAAATTTTGCAAAGTAAGAAATAATTGTATTTCGTTGTAGATTTTGGAGACGGTTGGTGCCAAACTAATTAACTTCAACAACTTCGTGTCAATAACAACCATTGCTAAAGCTTTTCTCTAATATATACAATTTACAGTAAACAGAGGTAAATTACTAAATTTCTGAAAAACTACCCAACTGAGGAGCCACCTCATGATTTTTGTCCTATACGAATCTTGTAGCAGACCGTTCTAAACTGTACAGCCAACACAAAAAAATATTTACCCAAACAGTAAAGGACGCCTCGCCTGGCCATACCTCAATTACTAATGAAAAAAAGGGTATCCTCTCAAATTCTCTAAAATATATAATTTCAGAAGCTATAACTTTAGTTGCTATAAATATTCATTTTCTATAAATTTAGATTCTGTAATTTTAAAAATCTATAAATGTGTTTGATAAAATTTTTTAAATCTATAATATTAATTCCTATAATGCATTGTTTTCTTTGATTGCAGTTCCTATAATTTTCAAAATCTATAATTTTAAGTCCTATAATTTTTATAATGCCTATTTTCAATTGCACTAATTGCTACTTTTCTATAATTTCTGTTACTATAATTTTGAAAATATATAAATTCAAGTCTTATAATTTCTATAATCTCTAGTTGCAATTGCACTTAGGGCTACTTTTCTATTTTATTATTATGCAGTTATTATAATTTTCTAAATATATAAATTCATTGTCTAAAAATTTATTAATCTATACTATCTATATCTATATATACTATCAGTTGCTCTAATGGATTATTAAAATAATTGTACTCACTATATTTTAAAAGTATAACTTCATTCTATTTACATTTACAAATACATAAGCATAAAAATAATTTTTCTATAATTAAATTAATTTAAATAAGTACTACTATTAAAATTTACAGTAGTTTTTGTTAATCTTAACCTGTTGCAGTAATTTTCGATTCCTATTCCCCTAATTTGTAAATAAAAATAGGTTAGCTAGGAGCGCAGCGACGAGCGTGGTTCGTATAGTGCTATAAAAGAGCGCGAGCCGAGCGAGCGAAGCGAGCGTGCAGCGTTAGCGGACGGCTAAGTGGCAGAAACTTTTATACTCGCAAATAAATAGGAAAAAAATATAGCAAACTAATCATTAAATTATTTAAGTTTGATAATTTAGATATCTTCAAAATTAAAGAAAACAATTTTAGATAATACGAACATTATAGCAAATTAATTATATATATATATATTTTTAAGTTTTTTTATATAATATGATTATGTACAAAAATTAATTTATGTAAATATATATTATAATTAAATAAAATTAATTATTAGATCATTGATATTTTGATAATAGTGATTTTGAAAATTACGGATATCGATTTTCGACAAAAGAAAAATTATAGCAAATAAATAATTAAAGAATGTAATTGTATATATTTTGATAATAGTGATTTTGAAAATTACAGAAATCGATTTTAGGTTTATAAAAAATTATAGCAAATTAATAATTATAGAATTTTGATAGTAGTGATTTTGAAAATTACAGTACTAATCGATTTTAGGTTTAAAAAAAATTATAGCAAATGAATAATTATAGAACGTAATTTTATATCTTATGTACTTATAAATTCTAAAATTATATCAAAACATTATAGAGAAAATGTAGGAGACCCGAAAATAAGGTAGGTATCATAAAATTGAATAAGTTATTTTATAGTAAATTGTGTATAACATTGTCTTGCTGTAATATTTTACACCAGGTATTCCGAGTGTATTACTTGATACTACATCATATATACACACGAGTGTTAACTGAATGGAGTAAATATAGTCTCAATAATTCCAATGTTCAAAATCTAAGTACTTAACCGAAAATAATAATTTTTGCAAACGATGGGATTTCCACTTATCATGTGTTGTTGATCTAAACAATACTTAGATTATTTTAGAAAGAAAGTAATTTAGCTCGGCTTGCAATCTAGTTTTAGATCAGATAGATGTAATACAAAAAAAAATACAATACATTTTATGGCGCGCAAAATTAAGTTCAAAGATAGCAATTGAAATTGCGGATATCTTCAAAATATCTTGAAAACAATTGAAAATTAAATTTATTTACTCAAATCACATTTTAAAGACTTCGTCGTTTTCTGAGATATATTAATTTTTCTTCAACACTTTGTTTTATTTTGCCCTAATTTATATTTTCAATAATAAAAAATTGTAAACTTGTCCATTTGAAATATTAACGAAAATATCAAGAACTGAATATTAAGAACCCTGGGACGGATTATGAAAATGACATGTTTCCACTTCTCTTTCTCTTGAACCAAAGATTAGTTTAAAAAGAAAGTTATTTAGGGCGGCTTGCACCACATTTCTAGTAAATCTAGTTTTAAATCAGATTTGACACAAAAAAAACACAATACATTTCATTGTGCTCAAAATTAAGTTCAAAGTTATCTTTAAAATTTTGTAATTTTCTGAAATATCTCAATTTCTCCTGAACAATTTGTTTTATTTTGCCATAATTTATATTTTTAAACATTAAAAATAGTAAACTAGTCCATTTGAAATATTATCAATGAAAAGGTGAAAAATAGAAATGTCTATTTCGAGAACCCTGAGACGGATTTTAAAAATATTTGGTTTTATGACAATGTTATTCAACGTTTGTAATAGAATACATAGGTACTGTCAAAGATTCTACCGCAGTTACTGTAATTTTATACCTTAGCAATTTAAAAAAAAAATTACTCCCTTTTAAATACGTGTAACTTTTTTTTTACTGGATGATTTTTTTTGACTCCATAATGAAAAATGATACTTATGTTGAGATCTATCAAATCTCATTTAAATCATCTGTGACAAGAATGTGGTCCAACTCCATACAAACTTTTTCTTTATGTATATCGGGGCCCCTGAAAGGAAAAAGTTCGGGATTTCTTTACATGCTTGTACTTCAATAACAGACAATGATATGTAGGGAAGAAACTTTGGACGTAGGACTTCTCCATCAGGAGATTTAGGCAATTGAAAACTTTAGGGATGAAAATAACCAGCTTCCGAAAAAAAAAAGTTTTGGATTCTTCGACATTCGTAATCTACATACTCGACTTTATCGAAGTGCAAAGTATCATCGACCAACGCCATACAATTTTTTTCTGTGTATATAGCGGGCCCCCTGAAAGGAAAAAGTCCGGGATTTCTTTACATACTTGTACTTCAATAACAGACAATGATATGTTGGGAAGGATTTTTGGCCGTAGGACTTCTCTATCGGGAGATATAGGCAATTTAAAACTTTAGGGATGAAAATAACCCTCTTCCGAAAAAAAAAAGTTTTGGATTCTTCGACATTCGTAATCTACATACTCGACTTTATCGAACTGCAAAGTATCAACGACGGGCGAATTATTGTCGGGGTCAACTTCCCCGTTGATCGGGCTATTATTCGTATTACTAAATACGTATATCTACTTAATTTCTACTTAAATCACCGTTATTGTATTGTATCGAAATGCCTCTAACGGCCCTGCAAAGGCTACATATTGTTACTCTGCGCGAAACTGGACTAAATGTATCTGAAATAGCTGGTCGAGTTGGAGTTACACGAAGATAATAACATAATAACATAGTCTTAACACACTCCTTAGCTCCATTTACTCCCACTAGAGTAACGGCGAATCAATATAATGTGTGTATGGAAACCGTTCGTCGTCGTCTTCATGCAGCAGGAATACACTGCCGGAAACCTGCCAGGAAGGTTCTTCTCACAGAAGCACATAGAAATGAGAGAATTGGATTCGCTCTACAATATTACAACTTTGATTGGACGAATGAGGTTGTAATTTTTACGGACGAAAAAACTTTTCGTTCAGAGAGAGATGGACGAAAGATTTTATGGCGTCGCAACAATGAGCGATACGCAATGAACAATGTAATGCCCAATAGATCAAGTGGCAGAATCAGTATTGGCTTTTGGGGGTGGATGAGTTCAATGGGCCCTGGCGAAATCTGCGAAATAAATGGACGGCTTAATGCTCATAAATACTTGGACATATTAAAAAATGTTTTAGTGCCAACTGTCAGATTAGTATATCCAGGTTTAAGAAGATTTTATTTAGTTCAAGATAATTGTTCATTCCATCGCGCGCATATTGTCAAAGAGTGGCTTGAAGCGCAGAACTATATAATACTGATAAATTGGCCATCAAAAAGTCCAGATCTGAACCCTATTGAGAATGTATGGGGGCAAATGGTATTAAATTGGGATCCTAGTGAGGTCAGAAATAATGAGAACTTGAGGCAGCTAGTTATGTCAATTTGGGATTTTTTCAGAGGTAGGGATTTATGTTGGAATTTGGTAAACAAGATGAAAGACAGGTTACAGGATGTGTTAGATAACAATGGCGGCTACACCAGATATTAAATAAAAATTAAAGCATTACTATAAATTGTTTCTTTTTTGATCTAATATTACATTCTTTTAATGTAATAAAATAATATAAAATATTAACTACTTTTATTGCTTACACAATACCTAGATTGATAATAAAATCTTGTTAAAGTATATACCTAATTGGCAACGTCGCATTTGTCAATGAGAAACACATCTTTATCAAACGTCAATAATAATTGGTATTGAAAAAGTAAAATTTATATCTCTTTCTAAAGTATATAATTGGCAACGTCGCATTTGTCAATGAAAAAAACATCTTTATAACACGTCAAAAATTTGTATTGAATCTTATATCTCTTTCTAGGTGTATACCAATGAAAGTGGCTCTGTGTACCACTAAGAATTAAAGTTTAAGGCCCCAGTCTGGCTGTGCAAGCTACGCGCGTAAAGGTGATAGATTAAATATTTTATTTTGTTTCATAGACCAATGTTACAAAAATGAATTTAGTTTTAAAATAATGTTTGGTTTATTGTAATTTAGTGAAAATTATATGTCACTTATAATATACTAATTTTCTTGTCTAAAACCTGACCAAGATATACCTCTGATTTGGTTTAATGCACTAACTGTAATTTTTGAGCACTTACCAAGCGAAACTGATAAAATAATTGGAAAATCAAATCAGTACAGAAGTATCTTTATATGTTCAATGTTAATGTGGTCTCATTTTTCAGAAAATCTTTCATTTGCTTAATTAAAGAGCTTTAAATTGTCAAAATTCCCGTAATTTTGCCTACCGGTAAACGAGTGTTTTGGCTACTAAATTTAATTCTAAGTAACTTATAATTAAATATAATAAACAACAAGTTTTTGGTAAGCAAATTCCAAAAGAAAAATAATTCCAAAAAATAGTTTTTCCAAAAAAACAATAAATTGCAAAAGCCGCTAAAATTATGATATAAAACAAATAATTCTTCCTTTAGTTCCTTACTGTTCCTTAGTGTCCGCCGAGCGGCCGCAGCGAATGGACGTAGGGATGACGCTCGTTCCTGTTTTACCTCTCGCTCTAACAAATCTCTCTTTCACTCTACAGAGTTTTATGGCGTACAATTGATTCGTACTGACAGTCGCTCTACTTGATTTATTTTACGTGATTAGAAAAAAGATTTTTTAGAAGTGAATACTTTTAACTGGACCGATTGTTCCCAAAATCGATAGCAAATGGAGAGTGGATCTACCGCACAATATTGATTGGATGCATCGGAAATGCAACTGCCCTGCGTTTTACAAAAAATATATATGTGCAAACATATTATCGGATTAGCCATACGCTTAAAGCTGGCCAACCCCCCACCAAAAGCAAAAAATGTGCTTATCGGCCAGAAAAGAAAAAGGGGGCGCCCTTCAAAATCCAACCAGCGCTGATTATTCAGTGATTATTATTTTTAACAATAAATATTGATTATTTTGACTCTAAGTGTTTTATTTACTATTCTGCTAGAAATTTTATTTAAATATATTTATACTACCTGTGGAAATTAAGATCCTTGGGGGAGGCATATGTCCAGTTAAGTAGTAGACTCTGTTGGTTGAAACGACGATGACGACAACCCTAAATTTTTATTGGAACTTTATGAAATTTTCTAGTGACAATTGGTGATCTCTTTAAATTAGTTTGCTTAAATACTTGTACGCATGAGGATGCGTGCTATGCTTGGAACACATTTTTTGACCTCATGTGTATCGTGGCAGGTCTCTATTTGGGTCACTCTCCAATAAAAGATGGTACTGTCTTACTGATTCTATATTGATAACTTAAGCACCTGCTTGCTAGGACAGTACCAACGAGCGACCTAATTGTTGAGTTACGCTAGCCGGACCGGGGCGCGTCCGGTCGCGTCGCCCACTAGAACATAACTGAAGTCCGGCGCGGGAGTGTCCGTTAACTTGCCCCGCGCCCCTGTGACCTAATTAACTACCTGTGCGGTCAAGCCGCTACATTCTTATTAGGACAAACCTACAAAAACATTAATTTGGTACTAGACCCTATATCTCCATGATTTTAGGTGCATGAACACAAAACTAAATAAATTGGCGATAGCTTAAATGATACCCATTAATAATAGAGATACATTGCAGGTACGGGTTTTTATTTACACTGAATTGCACTACCTATTTGTAAATGCCTATTTTTTAAATGTTTTTATTTACATCTGATTACAGATACAATTGAAGATACACTATGGCTACAAAGCTATTGCCCTGCGACAGTGATCGAAAAATGGCATAGATAGAACAACCAATATTCGTCGTGAAGACATTGTAAATAATCCAAATCATACTGGAGTTCATAAAGATGAAAAAATATCCATTTAAATCTCAATACAACAAATTCTTGACTTCGCTGAACAAAAGTTCGGTACTCGGTATCGTATTCGGTATCGGTACTCGGTATTCCGATACTAATGTCAAAGAAGTCATAGAAAAATATCTAGAAGAAATAAATTGTAAGTTCGTTTTCTCTTGTAAAAAGACTGCTCCTGAAAACTAAAACGATTGAAAGTACCCTATAACTACTTTTACTATGGAACCTATTCCGAAAAGAAAAAATCTACTGTTCCTTACAACATTGATATTGATAGGTATTACTTTATGTATCTAATAAGTGAAAATAATTTAATACCTAACTAATACAATAACGTAAGCGTAAAAACAATTCAACCAACAATTTTTATTGTGGGCCCTACTTTAAGAAATATATAATGTATTTATGACACTTTTTACACAGTGCATTCGATTCTGGAAGCCGTCTATGTGACTTTTAAATTTAGCATGCTTAGCACTTGGAATACCCGATGGAATGCATTAGCGTTTACAGTTTCTTGCAAAAATCGTTCTACAAATTTTCCCTCCGTCCACTTGGATCCCATGACTAGGCTCCCATGGGAGGATCAATTTATACTAGCGCAGAGTCGAAGCGCATCGTAGCGTCAATCTTAAACTTAACAAATTCAATCTTATATACACAGCGTAATGTACACATCACTTCTGACATTTAAAAAGACGCGACCAACGCTGATTGGTGCATTATTGCAAATCAACGCGTCCAGAAGCGTTCCTACGCGTTATGATGTTGAGAAGATGTAAAAGGTTACGAAATATATTTTTCTCGTAGAAATGTCGTGGAAATAATATTTATGGATCAGGAACAATATCTTGAGAAGGAACCTGTAATTACTGTGGACTTTGATAATGTGATGCAAACAAATGAACTTGATACACTGTTAACTGAGAAAGAAAATGTAGTAAAAATACTCAGAAAATTGAGAAAGAAAATCAAGATATATCAGGAGACATATCAGTGAGTACTGATGATAGCGTTTCAGTACTGCCAGTTACTCCAGAGCGAGTATAAACCGTGTTTGGATGATGAGAAGAGTTTATTTAGTTATTCTGATGACACATTAATGACAGATCAACAACGGAAAAATAAGCGAGTAAGAAAACAAACATATTTCTATAAATGTCATTATGTCTACAGTGAGGAGCAGGCCATGAAGATGAGTGATGCCAGTAAGTGGAAGGAAGCCATAAATAGAAAATTGCAAACACTAAAGGAAAATAATACATGGTATCATTGTGATGTACCCATACAGGAGAAAGTTATAAGCAGTAAGTGGGTTTTTAAAATTAAATATACCAATAGTATTAAACAGTATAAGGCCAGGTTAGTCGCGAGGGGGTTTGAGCAAGATTATATATTAGATTTAAATGCCATTTATGCTCCAGTCGCAAAGTTGACAACATTTAGATGTTTTGTAGTTGTTGCAACAAAGTTGAACTTACCAATTTACCAAATGGATGTGACGGGGGCATTTTTATATGGGGATATAAATGAAAATGTATATATTAGTTTGCCAGAGGGGGCTTATACACTATTATACAGGTAGAAATAATATTGTAAAATTAAATAAATCTTTATACGGGCTCAAAAGTTCACCAAAGTTTTGGAATAAAAAGTTTAACTCTATAGTTATAATGGAAGATGGGTTTAAAAGATCTCAGTGTTATTCATGTTTGTATATAAAATGTAAAGGTAGAGATAAAACTTTGGTATTATTGTATGTTGATGATCTTTTAATTTTTGGTTAGTGAAAAAGGCATCTCTCAGCTTAAATACATATGTTTTAAATAAGGAATTTAATATGAAGGATTTGAGATTGGTCAGATTTTTTAGGTATAAGGGTACTTCTCATTCTTAGGCAAAAAAGTGTCTTTTGTGAGAATAAACTTATTTGGGGCAGTTACTGTTAATTACTTTTTTATTAACATTAAAATGACTTTACAAAAATACAAAATTAAATAAATAGATAACCATTTACCTATATGTATAAATATGTAAAATATAAATAAAAATGTAGTCAAAATTATGTAATTTATTTTTTTATGAAAAAACTATAGTCTCTTTGATAATACTTGTCTTACAAGTCAATGTATTAATCTTTAACCTATATTTAGAAATCGATTTACACATAAAGTTGTTGAATTTTCGTTATTTTAAAAATATTTAAAGTTTGTCAGATATTTTTTTGTTACAGCCATAGCACAAAACTAAAAGTTTTATTTTTGTGTTTAGAATTTAAAAAAACGGCAATCTAAACGTGTCAGAACTGATCGACTTTTCAACAGTAAGTTTAATTGCTATATTAGTAATTATTTAATAAAAGTTAACCCAAATGATGTATTTTCATTTAAGAAAACATGTATAGTTTTTAGGTTATGTTTGGCACGGCACGAAAATGTCACAACCAAGGCGATCACAACCATAGCTTTTCGATACCATGGAATGCCATGGATGTGATAAAGATATGCATAGTTGTGATATAATTATTTTGTACTATTGTACTGGAATATATTTTATTTTTTACTTATTTAATATTCTTTTTATTAACCCCCCAAAGCAAAATGATAATCAATATGTTAATAAATTATTATGTGTGGTGGTCTCTGTGTTAAAAATTACATTTTCATTATATAAGGTCGTAATTTTACTATCAGGCATTCCTTTATCATGTGATACACGTCAAACCAAACAAAATTATTTATGGGACCCCTATAAAAATCATTAAAAAATTAGCTAATATTCTAAACAAGTTGAAGGAAAACAAAACTTATAGAACGATTGTACCTAATCTATATATTCATTGATTCAGATGCCACCTAAGAATACCAACATACAATACGCTGAAGAAAGAAGAAAATCAAAACGAGACAGAGAGCGAAAGAGAAGGGCCAAAATAAAAGCGGATCCTTTGAAGTACGAGGAAGCTAAAAGAAAGGAACGAGACCGCCGTCAAAGAAGAAAGAATGAAAAGAAGATCTTGCTTATAGATGATATGACACCACGCCAATAAAGAGCATAGATTAAGAGCAATTAGAGACAACACTCCCTCCACTGATTGTGAAATAGAACCAAGCCGAGATAAGGATAAGGACTCAATCGCCTTTTGTACGGTATCTTCATGTCTTCGCCACGACGTATCTGCTGTTTTCGCTCACCTTAAAAAATGTCTTTTGTATATTACAAAAGAACAAAATATAAAAATTCTGCATATTGCCAGCGATGGTCCCAGCAGACAGTACAAAAATAAAAATATTTTTTACCTCTTTACCCAACATCTGGTTAACGTCCTCAATATTTCGGAAGCAACTTGGAATTTTTCAGAATCGTCCCATGGCAAAGTTCCTGCAGACGGTGTAGGAGCTGCTGTTAAAGAAACAGCAAACAGTCATGTCCTCAGGGGGAAACAACATACCAGATTACGAAACATTTGTTCAAAGTTGTCAAAGAGAAATGTAATGTTCTCCTCTATGAAGTTAGCGAAGATGAAATTAGAGAAGGGGACGATTTGCTGAAAAATTCTGGACAAATAATTAGCTTGCCTGGAAGAAAGAAAATGCATCAAATAACATGATCTCGGACAGACCCCAATATGATAAACATGAGAGAGCTGACTTGTACTGTGTTATAAAATAGGTTATGGGACCAGCAACCAAAATATCGCCACGCAAACAAGGTTTTTATTTGTGGTTGTAAGATATAAGTTTTATGTGGTTGTAAGTACTTGAATTATTATTAAAAAATGACATCGACATATTGTATAGAACTTTTAAAAAAAGACAATTACGATACATGGTGCATTCAAGCACAGGCAGTGTTGATAAAAAATGGCTTGTGGAAATATGCAAATGGTGAAATTGAGAAACCAACGGAGAAAGCGGCTTTGGAAAAAAGATTTATTGGCAAGGTCTGAATTATTATTGCTCATTACACCACCCGAGTTAAAATTAGTAATGAAATGTCAAACATCCTATGATGTATGGACAAAACTTAAAGAAGTTTTTGAAAGCAAAGGGCCAGCCAGAAAGGCAACATTGTTAAAACAACTAATTCTACAAAATATAAAAGAGTCAGATGACGTCCGTATTTACTTGAACAATTTTCATGATATTGTAGACAAATTGTCAGATATGGATATAGAAATAAATTCAGAATTGTTATCCATAATGATGCTTTACAGCCTAAAACCTAGCTACGAAAATTTTCGTGTTGCTATTGAAACAAGGGATAATCTTCCAAATCCTGATATTTTAAAAATAAAGATTATTGAAGAAAGCGAAGCTCGAAAGAACACTCTTAATATACACGATGAAAAGTGTGCTCAAGAAGGTGCATTCTATAATAAAAATTATGTGAATAAGAAGGCGTTTTGTTGTAATATTTGTAACAAAAAGGGTACTCATACTGCATCACATTGTTTGCACAAAAATAAAGAATATGTCAGTAATACAAATAATAATGGAAAAATACATAAAAGTAAATATTCTTCAAATTTTTCTAAAGAAAAATGTTTTTACAGTAATTTAAAAATAAACGACAAGTATAGTTGGTGCATTGATAGTGGAAGCACGTCTCATATGTGCTCAGAGAAGCAAAAATTTTCAAATATGAACGATACCGAATGTCATCTGTTACAACTTGCTTCTGAAGACCAAACAACAACTGTTGATGGAAAAGGTACTGTTAACATTACTTTAAAAAACAATGATGATATTAGTTTAATTAATACCTTGTATGTGCCAAAGTTATCTACAAATCTTTTATCAGTTTCCAAGATTACAGAAAAGGACTTGTGTAATATTTACAAAAAATGAAGCTGTGGTTAAATATCCAAATGGAAAAATAATACTAAAAGCTGATAGAATAAATAACTTGTATTATGTACAAGAGAAATATGTAAACGAAAATGTATGTAAACAAATACATAATTATGATAGTAAAATTAACGAATGGCATAAAAAACTTGGGCATGTTTTAAAATTGTGTCAAACCAATGAACTTATTATATAAAACGGTTCATTAGTGTAATTTTGGACGGAAATTATTTGTCTTACATACAAAAATGTTTGGTTTCTTTTACCTGCAAATTTTGTTATCACCTAAACTACTTCTTTTGTTATTTGACGATTTTGTGAAGCATCTAAATTTAGAGAAGTATCTATGTTTGGAGGAATATATGGACTTGGACAGGCATTTTTGCATTTGAGCTTATAATTTCATTAGCACTTAGTTTTCCTGATGCTTGGTTATCATTATGTATTACAATGTATTCCTGTTTTGTACCCATATCTTCCAGTAACAACAACAATTTTTTATCAATAGTGCATCCTGCCTAGTCTGCGTCAGCTAAGCCGTATAACTCTTGCTGATTCGATTTAAAATACAATCCCAGAGACTTTGTATATTTAAGATATTGTAATACCCTCTTTGCATATTTAAAATGTTCTTTTCCAATACAATTGTTAAATTGGCTACAGTAACTAACTGAGTACATTATATCAGGTCTTGTAGCTACTGCCAAATACATTAAAGAACCAATCAAGTTTTGATAAGGTACATTGCACAAGTCTCTTCTTTTTCTAATTTTAAATTAAATTCAATAGGTGTTGCTACTGTTTTACAATCACTCATATTAAACGTTTTAAGAATTTTTTCTATATACTTTTCTTGTGTTAATATTATACCATCTTGCCCTTCTTTTATTTCAATACCAATACATAGCTTTGGTTTTCCCAAATCTTTCACTTTTCTTCTTCTTTTTTAATTCTATGCCAAGTTTTTTCACAAGAATATGTTACCATTATATCATTAACATATATTGTCATTATTATTTTCACACCTTCATTTATGTAGCTTGCGATGATACAAATCCAATACTTTTTAATTCTGAATCTAGTTTAAGGGGAGGAACGAATAATTTTGGTTGATTGCTGAACTGAAATTCCCGAATTTTACGAATGCTATGAACATACAATTTGGGCATCGAAAACTAGAGGATTTTATCTAGTATTGTGTAGGATGAAAATTTTCTCGATAACTTAAATTTTTGAAATCACCTCTTCAAAAACACCTTTTTAGTCATACGACCATACTCTAAAGGGATTTACGTTTAAATTTTATACGAATCTGTAGGTAATTTCAGTACCTAGTATTGATTAAGAAGATTTATCCCTGCATGTGATCATTTTTTAATAAAGTATTTATTTGTAATGTGCCTCTTACGTCATTTATTCCGAGGAGCGACACATTATGCCCTTCTCACTTCTGCAGCAAGAACGGACAAAGCGCCGTCGTTTTCTTGCATGACGTGATCGTTGCGCTCGAACCACTCATGGGCCCGAACCACGAGTTTAGGGCGTGTCTTACGATTAAAAATTTCTGAGTAGTTCCTCGTCTTAATATACCATTGCCTTCCGGACTGTTTTAAACCATACAGTGTTTTCTTTAATAAGCAAAATTTTTCACCTCTGATCTGTTTTATATCATTTAGCATTTCTTTTGCTTTGTTATAAAGTGCAGGGTTTTCATTTATACTTTCGTCCTGTATTATTTCTGTAATATAATCTTCTAGATAATCTGGTATTTTCATTATAATATGTTCATCTAGATTACCATTTAAGAAAGCCGTTGTAATAGCCACTGAAGGCTTGCTTAGAGGAGAAATCATTCTATCATAAGAGATATAAAAAATATAAAAATCTCAGAGATTATGATTCCTTTTCGTTACTTCGCTCTCGATCTAAGATTCTTATCAAAAAATGTTATAAAAACTTTGTCTTGAATGTCGAAAATTCACTAAACCAGTCAACTAAATTATTTTTCACGTTTGTCAAAAGTAAAAAAGCAAACAAGAGCCTTCCTCGGACTTTGTCTTATATGAGTCAGGTGGCTACCTCGGGACCTGATGTATGCGAGCTGTTCTCTAGGTACTTCGGTAGTGTGTTTGTTGACGATAACCACGGTACGCAACCGGATATGGGTCACCCATACAATCAGCAGTTATCGTGCTTTGGGATTACTAGAAGCGAGGTTTATGGGAAATTGATTAAACTCGACGCTAACAAAGGAGCTGGTCCTGACGGCATTCCTCCAACTTTTATTAAACACTGTGCAAAATCTCTTGCTGCTCCCTTAACAAGTATTTTTAATAATTCCATTACCACTGGAGTGTTCCCCGATCGTTGGAAACAGGCACATGTGGTGCCTATTTATAAGTCAGGTGATAAAAGTCGATGCGAAAACTATAGACCGATTAGTATATTAAATTGCTTTGCTAAATTGCTGGAGTCGGTGGTTTATGAGAGATTATACTCTCACGTTAAGCCTATACTGGCAGAGGAGCAACATGGTTTTGTCAAAGAAAAATCTACTGTCACTAATCTCATTGAATACACTAATTACATCTGTCAATCGTTTAATCTACGTACTCAAGTTGACTCAATTTACACAGTTTTCCAAAAGGCCTTTGATAAAGTCAATCACAGAATCCTGCTTCATAAACTCTCGCATTATGGTATCCATGGAAGTCTATTGAGGTGGGTCCGATCATATATTACCAACAGAAGTCAATTGGTTGCAGTCAATGGTTACCTCTCAGCTCCATCGTATATTCCCTCTGGTGTACCGCAAGGGTCTCACTTGGGACCATTGTTCTTTATTGTCTTCATCAATGATCTTATCACTAATATTGGGTGCCAGTGCCTGCTATATGCCGATGATCTTAAAATCTACACACGTGTTCATAATATTGACGATTTTGTAAAATTGCAGAGAGATCTCGACACTCTCTATCAATGGTCCTTGGTAAACGAAATGTCGTTAAACGTGGAAAAGTGTCATTCAATCACTTTCACACGTAAAACACGTCCAGTTCGTTTTAGTTACAATATTGGATATAATCATCTAAGAATAGAGAGCAGCGTGAAGGATCTGGGTGTCATTATCGATACCAAGTTCACTTTTGCTAAGCACTGTGAGAATGTCACTGCCAAGTGTTTTCAACTATTGGGTTTCATATTTCGTATGTCAAAGGACTTTAGGAATGTAAACAGTCTTATTTTATTGTATAAATCAATGGTACTGAGTAGAATTGAATATGCATCCGTAATTTGGTCACCTCAATACAAAGTTTACATAAGCCGATATGAGTCAGTTCAGAAAAGCTTTCTGAGATGTCTGTCATTTAGATGTGGTGAAGCAGGAAATCTTTTATCTTATAAGAGTAGACTGTGTCATTTTGATTTTGTGAGTCTTGAGATCAGACGCAAGATATTGGACTTGATGTTCCTACACAAATTGGTAAATGGGCGGGTTTCAACCTCTGTCCTGTCTTTGATATCTTTCAAGGTTCCTGAAAAGGTATCCAGGAGACGACAAACATTTTGTTTCCCTCGTTGTACCAATAAAATAGCTTATAATAATCCTTTACATCGATTGTGCCGACTCTACGACGATATAGTATGCCACGGAGACTACGATGTGGATATATTCCACAACTCTATCAATAAATTCAAAGTTGACTTGAATAGATGTTTCAGTAGGTACTAGGTGGTATTAATTATGTACTTACCTATGTTTATTTCAGAGTGGTGGATTTGTTTTGGGTGTGTTTATTGTTATGTTTAATTTTAATTTTGATTCTGGTTTTAATTTCAATTTTGAATTTGATTTTGATTTGAATTTTTTAATTTTGATTTGATATTGATTTCAGGTTTTTATTTTGATCTGGTTTTTGCTTTTAATGTTATAATTCCTTTCTTTATATTACAATTACCTATGTACTTTTTCTCATGTATGATAACTTGTAGTCAATAACGTGTAAATGTACAGCCATGTCGTGTTCACTGCCAATTGGAATATCTGTATAAAAAGTGTTCTATCCTGTTAAGAAATATTGTGACATTTGCAGTTATTCTGTAATTGTGAACCTTATTTGAATAAATAAATAAAAATAAATAAATATCTAGTTGATTCAATTTTAAATTTTCTTTAACAGACAATGCAAATAACAATTTATAGAACTTAATTTTGTTACAGGAGCAAAAGTTTCGTTGTAAACAATGCCAGGAATTTGGCTAAACCCTCTTGCAACAAGTCGTGCTTTTTTCTTTTCTTCGTTATCTGGACTAATTTTAGTTTTCAAACACATTTTAAAATCTACTATATTATGATTTGTCTTTTTAACAATTTTCCATGTTCCATTTTTTATATGAGCTCTTTTTTCATCTTTAATAGCATCATGCCATTCTTTATTTTTAACAGGCTCACATAGATTACTATAATAATTTTCATCGCTTTCCATTTCATAATCTTTAGTCCAGATTGGAGCCTTTTTAACTATTTCTGATCTTCGTAAATTTACATTTTGAATTTTTCGTCTTCGTCACTAATATCATTTTCTTCATTATTATGATATACAAAATTCTCCCCCTGAAAATGAGAACTGGAACTTAATAAAGTTTCACGATTTCCATTATTTTCTTCATTTTCATCTTTTTTATCATAATACATTACATTTACAATTCTTACATGTCTACTTTCGACTATTTTATGTAGTTTTGGTATACGGTAAGCTTTAGAACACTCAGATTAACCTACAAAAATACCCTCAATACCTCTGGGTGCAAACTTTCCCAGGTTTCGTTCATTGTTAAAAATAAACGCTTTTAGACCGAAAACATTTAAATGTCTTCCTGAAGGAGTACGTCCAACCCATTTTCTATATGGTGTATAATTATTGGCACGTGTGGGAAGTCTATTTGTTAAATAGTTAGCAGTATAAATGGCTTCTGCCCAAAATAAATTGTTTAAATTTCCTTCTTATAATAGGCATCGAGCTTTATCTAATAACGTCCTATTTTTACGTTCAGCTAAACCGTTTTGCTGTGGAGTATATGGTGCAGATAGGCGTCTTTGTATACCGCACTCTTTTAGGTATTTATTAAAATCATTATTACAATATTCTGAGCCATTATCAGTTTGTAAAAATATAATTTTATTATCAGTATAGTTTTCTACTTCATTTTTATATTCTTTAAAACATTTTAATACTTCACTTTTTCGTGACATAAAATAAACTCGGGTGTATCTGGTAAAATCATCAATAAAAGTTACAAAATATTTTGACCCTCCTGGCGATATGGTTCTCATTGGACCACATACATCAGAGTGTATGATTTCGAGCCTTTTTGTAGTCCTTTTATTTTCAATTTCTGGAAATGGAAGACTTGTGAATTTACTTTTTAAGCAATTTCACAACAATTTAACTTGTTTTTTATGCCATTCGTTAATTTTACTATCATAATTATGTATTTGTTTACATACATTTTCGTTAACATATTTCTCTTGTACATAATACAAGTTATTTATTCTATCAGCTTTTAGTATTATTTTTCCATTTGGATATGTAACCACAGCTTCATTTTTTGTAAATATTACACTTAAGTCCTTTTCTGTAATCTTGGAAACTGATAGATAACTGATGATAATTTGTAGATAATTTTGGCACATACAAGGTATTAATTAAACTAATATCATCATTGTTTTATAAAGTAATGTTAACAGTACCTTTTCCATCAACAGTTGTTGTTTGGTCTTCAGAAGTAAGTTGTAACAGATGACATTCGGTATCGTTCATATTTGAAAATTTTTGCTTCTCTGAGCACATATGAGACGTGCTTCCACTGTCAATGCACCAACTATACTTGTCGTTTATTTTTAAATTACTGGAAAAACATTTTTCTTTAGAAAAATTTGAAGAATATTTACTTTTATGTATTTTTCCATTATTATTTGTATTACTGACATATTTTTTATTTTTGTGCAAACAATGTGATGCAGTATGAGTACCCTTTTTGTTACAAATATTACAACAAAACGCCTTCTTATTCACATAATTTTTATTATAGAATGCAAGTAGGTCTTGAGCACACTTTTCAACAGCAAACAGCAATGTAGTAACAGGTGCAGTTGTAAAAAACAAGGGCTAAACTGCACTGAGCTGTGTATGTGCAGTGGAAAATGTTTCCTGTAATTCAGTAAGTTGCGGTTCAGTAATGTTGACTTTATCTTACATAGGTTGATTTTTATCAAGTTGTGATGAAACTCACTTTTTTCTTGCAGATATCCATGATGACTATACTTCGGTGCTACCTTCTTCACGCAGAGGTCCTAGTGAAGCCTTGTATACACTAACTCAGGGTCTAAGTGGGAATCAGCCAAAGTTGCAAACGGCACAAACGAAAGGAAACTAATAGCCCAGCCCATAATAGCACCCATCACATTAATTAACAATACGTTTCTTACTATATTACCTTTTTGAAAATAAGTTATATTTAAAAATATTTTAGTGTAGAATAAAAATAATGTAAATCCTTAATGTAAATTAACCATAATACGAATTTGTGAAATTTTAACCAGGATTTCTCATCTCTCAGTGTAACGCGTCTTTTGACCTCGACGTCGCGTAGCGTTTCGGATTTTTCGGATTATCCATCATCTATAGTATGTAGATCATGAGTAAATTATAATTGTTTGCTATTAATTTATTTATCTTCAATAGGCTGGTGTTATTTTATGTCGTAAAGATCATGCAACTGTGAAAAAAAATATGCTAATAAGGAAATATATAACTGCAGATAAAAAGTTATTGAAGAGCCGTGTCTACCTAATTCCTAGTTTATATGAAGAAATTATAAGTAATATATAGAACAAAGGCCTCAATTTTGCGACGGATGTAGATTTGCCAAAATACGAATCATTAAAAACTGGTTTATATAACTTAAGAAATATTAATGCAAGAGTAAAAAAAAATGTTTTCAAAATGTTCATGAAGTGGAAATTCCAAATACAATGACAAATTTTACACTTGCTGATGATTACAGGCTATTACAGCTATAATGGTAACAGGATTATAATTTTCTGTTTACCAGAAATGTTTATGTACCCTAACTAAAATATATTTTCTGTGACGGAACCTTTCGTAGTTGTCCACCGCCTTTTCATCAAATTTTATCAATACTATCTAGCTAGCACAATGACCACTAACATTATTCCTTTATTGTATATATTGATGACAAATAGAACCAAAAAGTCCTACAGTTTAGTATGTCAGTTAATAAAAAGCAAAGTTCCATGTTTCCAACCAAATAAGTTCACTTTGGACTTTGAGATACCGGCAATAAAAGGGTAGATAAGAGTTTCCCGAGTCTGAAATAAAAGATTGTTATTATCATTACACTAACAGTGTGTGGAAGACTGGACGCAAATTAGGGCTTACTAAGTCGAAACGCAATAGAAGAATTGTTGCATAAATATATTTATGTTTGTCGTCATGTGTTACCATATAATACAAGATATACTTACTATAATACAATAAAATTTTCTCTATTTATATCTTTCGCTATAATAATATAACTTAATAATTAAAAAATCTCAAAACTACAAATTAAAAATTTCTTCCAGAGAGTCCGAGTCCGCTGCCATAGTGCCGTTAGTGCGTTATAATGAAAATCATATTGTACCGAATAGGGAGTCCGGACGAATCTCTGTAAATATTTGGAGTTGGATGTCTGCTGACGGCGTTGGTGAACTATGCTCTTTACCCCCACGGACAACTGCTTTAAATTATGTCGAAATGTTCATTTTATGATACAAATATAATATTTTACAATAAATTTTTTTTATTTATTAATTATAATTTTAAGTTTTTAAGGTGTAAATAATTCTAATTATGATAGTAACAATGGTTAAATGTGGAACTTTACCACCTACTGGCATGAGTCATACCACGTCTTACATTTAAAAAATAAAAATAATATTTAATATATCACTATGTTAACGGTTCCGGGAGCCGAAAGGCAACCCCCGCTAAGATTAAAAAAAGATTAAAAAAACTTTATTTTATTATGCTTAACAGAACCCTAAAATAGTAAATAAATACAAATTTACATTTCATCAATTTCGTGTTCCATCAATTCAAATTAGACACAAATAACAAATGATGCTGTCATTTAAAAATGATAAAGATAGCGAATCAAAGTGCCAAACGATAATCGACTCTTTAATCTTGTCATTTCCAAACAATAGTCAAACCTTCAGGTGGTAAGTTACTTAAGGAGGTGACCGTACGTACAAATATTATTATAATAGTATTATTGAGTCGGTGCCAATCAGTGACATTTCTACATAATATAATATAGGCGTCTAACCTATGAACCATGTAGAATAGTAGAGCTTTTAACAAATTTGTACAGCTCCATCTAGTAAAAGTATTTAAAATTTGATGTATCTGGTAATTGTTTATACCTACATATTATATCTATTATTAACGTCCTGATTAGAACCGACTCAAAAAATACAATTTTAATTATAAGTATGTATTTCTACATAATCGATTTTATGGTACATCTGATTTATCTAGAATCACTTTTTTGGTTTTATAATAGACCAGCTGTTGCCTGCGACTCCACCCGCGGAAAAATTATAATCATATATCCGTCCACATGGTTCTAGCTATCTTCATACCAAGTTTCATAAAAATCGGATCAGTAATACCGGAGATTACTCCAAACATCCGAACTCACAAATTGTACCTCTTTATAATATTAGTATAGATAACGATAATCTATACTAATATTATAAACAGGAAAGATTTGATTGTTTGTTGGTTTTTTTGTTTGTTTGTTTGCATTGAATAGGCTCCGAAACTACTGGACAAATTATTTTTTGTGTTTTGTTGCTCTGTAAAGTTTTATTTCAGTCAATTTTGACAGTCAGTTATGTAGATTGATCATAAAAAGTTTTTTTTTTTCACTACCCACGAAAAGAACGGAAGGACGCCTTTTTTTAAATATATTAAAAAAGTGGAATTTTTATTGCTTTTTTGAATCTATGAGGATCCGGGGTGCGGAGAAGCGTTCCTTGTGTGGGAATGGAGGAGACGTGACAAGACTTCTACCTGCAGCGTGCGGGCTAAAGATTTCGGCCATGGCTGCTGCACGTGGCGTTAGCCGTTCCTCGGCTAAGAAGCTGTGCCCTCCTGCGAGACCTACCGACCCACTGGTCGGGTTGTAGGATGATCGGAGTTTGGCGGGCCTGCCAGGCTATCCGCCGTTAGTTGTGTTCAGAGTTGGAAGTAAAGTGAAGTGGATAGTTGGTGAAAATAAATTGTGTTTTCCCATAAACTTTTGTTTAAGTTGTGTTGTCCTCATATTTAGGCCCCAAGCAGCTTTGTAAGTCACTAGTAGGAAGTTCTACCCGCTATTAATATTATAAAGAGAGAGTGCAAATTTTGTGAGTCTGTGTGTATGTGGAGCACAGTGTGGAGGTAATCTCTGAAACTACTGATCCGATTCTGAAAATTCTTTCACTAATAGGAAGCTCTATCTCTCTCTCTATTATCTCTGAGTGCTATAGGGTATAGTTTGTTCGAAAATATCCACGGACGAAGCCTGGGGCGGAATGCTAGTAATTTAAAATATGAGTGGGATTATTTTTAAGTCAATTTTATTTTTTTCATAAAATTTACCTATTTCATAAACTTTTAGTAGGTTAACTAATATGTAGTTTTATAATTTTATTATATTGTAAATATGATTCCGAGTTTCTCCAGGGTCAACGTTATTATTCATCGGATCTTACTAAATATGGGAACGGAACAACGTTGCGATACACCTTTTCCAATAAAAAAGAATCAATAAAATCAGTTCATATATGACGGAGATTTGAGGTAAACATACAGACGAAAAAAAAATATACAAATCCGCCGAATTTAGAACTTCCTTCTTTTTTGTTAGGAAGTCTGTTCAAAATTATTTCTGATTCAACTATCATAATGGCCAATACTTGTAAGGTAATTTGTAGTGGACAGAAAGAAGATGATCATCATTGCGGCCTATGGGAGCCAAAAGGATTAAAAAATCATTCTATGATCCCATAGGAGTGAAGAGGCGAAAACAAAGGCGAAAAAATATCTTAGGATCTCCATGCTGGGTTACCCCAAATTCACCGTTTTTTGAACCAATTTTTAATAGGCAAATGTCGATTGTTTTGAAATAAAAAAAATATGTGATATAGTTCAACATATGCTCTATATATTTGTACAGTTAAAAACATGAAACTTTTAATATCGCTCGATCATAAAAAAAATGGAAAACAGGTCTAAACTTCGTTTGTTTTTCGAGTTTTATTCCAAATCTAACAAAGATTATGTCAAAATTTTTATATATATATTATCGTTTTACTGATTAAGATCGTATTGTACAGTTATATTTTTGTAAATAAATAGGTTTTTTTAAACAATGACTAAAAGCGTAATATATATAGAAAACGCTCCGCGCGCGTCTTGCCAGAAGCCTGCCGGGCGTTGTCGAGGTCGGACCAGTGTCGCCTTTGCCGCTCCCCGCACTTGGCTACTGTATTGCAACCGGTTTATTATTTTTTGACAAAAACATGGGAAATTAAATAAATAAGAAAAATATATTAAATAATTTGAATTGTCGTAAGACCAAGTAAACAATCATGTATTTTTTTCATAATTTATAATGTTCTCTTATCTATAACGTCACAGTATAGACATTATCACATTACAGTAGAGAAACTATTCATATACCTAGATTATGTTAATAACTATTTATAACTTTTGAATGTAATTATTTTAGTGCATCAAAGCATCGATCAAACAATGGAACCTATGAACTTGTTCAATGTATCGATAAAGAGTAAGTGTAATGCTACATGTAATCAAAATTAGTCTAGAAATTTTTAAAACAAACTAAGAAATAATGAAACTACATGATCACAGTTTTTTTTTCTTAAGGGCCTTTAAGAGTAAATCGAACTTTTGGATCAAAAACTGTACTATTTGAACAGTATAATTTCCGTGAAGCACTTGAAGAAATTCCCTGTTATTTAGCCACTTTATAGATAATATTGTTATCTAAAAAATTAAGAAAACTTTTAAATTAATAAAGAATTTTTGAATTATAACAAGATAATTGAGACGGCTTTTCTCAATTTCGCTTTCATCATCAAGTTTCAAACTTATAATATCTGAAATCACTTGCCGATCTCACAATAATAAAATATTAGACTATAAATATTCTCAGGAAAATAGTTATCAATAAATATATTAATATTTTGCTTCTTTTCTTCAGAAATTAAAAAACACAATGATATTAATAAAAAAAGTAAAAATTATAGCACATAAAATTGTTATTTTCTCTATAAATCACACTTCATTTTAAATGATAATTATTTATTGTAATAGAACAACATTGTAATTTTGTAATATTTTTTAAATATTTTTAAAAAGTGCTATTAAAATCAGCGCGTGATGTGTTTTATTTTGAAATTGAACCTTTATCATACTGAGGACCAAAATTGATTAGTCCAGTCCGACTATAATGATAGAAAATACATTATTTACGCACACAAACACATGCAGTCCATGCAGGTGGACATAAAAAAAAACTCACAAACTGTAGTCTTTAACCCTGAATGTGGTGGGTTTTCAGGAAGTAAACATCTATATATATAAAAATGAAACCCGTTTTCCGTTGTCACGACATAACATGAAAACGGCTTGACCGATTTGGCTGATTTTAGTCTTAAAATATTCCTAGATATCCAGGGAAGGTTTAAAAGGTCAGACAATTCGAATAATTGCCGAAAAACCCCTAAAAACAGCCCTTTTCTTTTTCCCATAATAACAGAGTCAATTTGAACCTTATTGCTATTCAATAAAGTTCATTTTAAATTAAAAGCACTCATTGTTGTCTATGCAATGTAGATGTGTTCCTAATGTCACCGCACAAAGTTAAAATTCGCGTGCGTGTTGGAGAATCTAATGTCGCGTTCCGACACTCAACAAAAGTGATAATATCGCGAACGCGACCAAATTGAATAGTCACAAAATGTAATTTAAGTAATTTAATAGATCATTAGTAGTACTGATTTTCAGTTTGGTCGGCTTCGCGAAACTTAATTTTGCCTAGGAGTAGGGGTAGGAGTAGAGGTAGGAGTAGGGGTAGGTGTAGTGGTAGGGTAGGGTAGGGTAGGGGTAGGGGTAGGGGTAGGGGTAGGGGTAGGGGTAGGGTAGGGGTAGGGTAGGGGTAGGGGTAGGGGTAGGGTAGGGGTAGGGTAGGGGTAGGGTAGTGCAGTGATAATATCGCGAACGCGACCAAATTGAATAGTCACAAAATGTAATTTAAGTAATTTAATAGATCATTAGTAGTATGTACTGATTTTCAGTTTGGTCGGCTTCGCGAAACTTAATTTTGCCTAGGAGTAGGGGTAGGAGTAGGAGTAGAGGTAGGAGTAGGGGTAGATGTAGTGGTAGGGTAGGGTAGGGGTAGGGGTAGGGGTAGGGGTAGGGTAGGGGTAGGGGTAGGGTAGTGCAGGCAAGCCAACGTTTGGGCAGGACAACGTCTGCCGAGTCCGCTAGTTTAATATAAAATTTAACCAACTTAGGGTTTTCCAGAAATTATCATCTCTTTCAATCTGTTTTGTTGATAGAGGTTCTTTTGCTCCTGCCCAGATTTCAAGAAGACACACTTGCCTCTCATAACGTGAAGTTGCTCTTGTTTTTACTCTTTTTATTTACTGTACATACTGGTGTTCGTGTTTCTATTATATTTAATTATTTGTATTTTGTTTTCTACAAGCGTATCATCGGCTACTAATCCGAATCAGGAGTTGCTCCAATATATGGATAAGTTTTGTCTATGAACAATCCACAAGACTCAACATTTACGTTTTCTTGCCCTTGTATTTGGTAATATCAATTACTTTTTTTATTTAGTGTTTCTATAAGAAATCAATAAAAACTTATTGTTTATCGCTATCCATTACTTTTATTTTATACCTGTTTAGATCCCAAAACCCCACCATTTAAAAGTAAACTTTGCCTTTTAAAAATTTAATAGGAAAAAGTTACATAACGGCATAGTTTATTTACAAAACTTTATCTTTAAATGAATATAAGTACATATATATCAAGTTTTCCTACTGCATATTTTTTACTGTGACGCGCGACGCCACGAATCTAGCGGCACGGGGTAATGTGAGTTCAAACGCGCTGCGCAAGCGCGATGTTATTTACGCAAGGGTTGAGAGAGCGCTAAATGCCTACCGCGGTCGGATAACAGGCCCTTAAGTGGCGAAAAAGTTAAATGCCCACCTATGGATTTTTCATTTAATATGTAATGTGTAAAAATATACCCGTGCCAGGTAATTGAACGTTTGATGGAAATGGAAAAGTTCCATCTTGTATTTGCTTGCCCAGTGGCGTATTTATTGCAACCTATCTCAACTATAGATAAACCGAATTGTATCTGAATTGAACGAGAGGTTCATACGATTGAACGAAACTGATATTAGATTTGGCTTTCATCTAAATGTCCAAAGCAGTTTATAGTTGTGATGTCGACGGTGCTCAGTGAGCGAATGCTTATATCTAACCGAAATAACCTGACTTTAAAGAAACCGGTAGATTATAGTTTATAGTTGAATATGGAGATGAAAGCGTTTTCCCGAATCTGCGTATTTCTCTTCAAATACATACTCTTAAGGCTCCTTACCGGCACACGCTACATTTCGGACATTTTTGATGTCTGTTTGTGAGAATACGAATAAGATTGTGGATACCATTATGTGTCATTTTGAAAATACGGGTCTTGGTCTTCAAGACTGATATAAGGAAATTTTGAAATTATTTATAGAAATAAATTTAAAAAAAAGTGTTGGTAAATTATCACTTTTCCGGACTCGTATTCCAAAAACTTACGTTCGAGTGACGTTTGACGATCGATCTTGTAAAGTTCACTGAAGATTTTGAACATTAAAAAACAGTATTGACACCGTAATATGGCCAACTTAAATATTGATAAATTAGATTTTTCAACTTTCATAAAAAAAACGAGAAAAAATGTTTGACGAAATCGTAATTTTTGAAAAAAATCATAGATATAAAAATGTATTTTTATGTGAGCTATATACAAAAAAATAGTAATATAAAAATAACACATTATTCTCGAATTATTCCATAACAAGAATCTAAATTTTATTTAAGATAGAAAACATTGCAAATATAAATAAAAAATAATTTAAAGAGTGAAAAATTTGCAATGTTGAATATTTTTCATTTTCAAACCATCCCCGCTTTTTATTTTGATATCAAAGTCAACATTAAAAAAAAATCGCGAAAATGATCAAAATTTGAAGGCGCGACTAATTTTCAATAACGCACACACGCGCGTTACTTAACTAAATTTCGAGTGCGGCGTATCGGTAAGGCCTCTTAACTGTGGCAATTTCTATTGCAAGTTGCGAGAGATCTTTTAGTAAATTAAAATTGATACTGTCATATTTAAGATCTTCTATGGGCCAACAGAGATTGGTTGACCTGGCTCTATTGAGATTGAACGAGAAGAAACCGAAAATGTTGATTTTGATGAGATAATCAATTTATTTGTTTCGCAGTTTTACCTTTTAATCCTTATCCAAGTTTCGGGGTGATATAGTCCATGTGTTATCCATAACTATAACATCGTAATTTAATTGAAAACTTACCATTGACTATAATTTTTGAACACCCAAACTGAATAAGGGTTAAATTAAATAAGTACTATAGGTTAGTTCCTTAAGAAGTGATAATTGAAACACTGGATCCTGGAATATGTACCTACCTATGTAGAAATTAATAAAAAAATATTTACATAACTTTGACTTCGCCTATTTTAAAATGAATCATACTATTGGCACCCGACCCCAAGCTATGGTAGCCAATTTCGTATTTAGGGGGCGCAATTTTGACGTTTGCCCCGGGCGCCACGTACCTTAGATACGCCACTGTGCTTGCCTATAGTGGATTTGGCAAATATTCCGCTATCACTTTCTTTACCGTAGGAATCAATCAATGTCCACGCATAAAAATTTGCAGTCTGGGTCTGTAACAGCCAGCAGAACAATAGAGATATTTTTTTTCTTCACGGGTTGCCTTACAGCTTTCGAAACAGTGTTACGGTTCCAAGGTACCCAGCGGAAGACCAAGTCTCCCTCGTTTAGCCGATGGTATTTGTGAGGCTGTATACCTAACGAGTGGCCAGTTCTATTGAGGTATATTTAGATGGAAAGCCTGTAAGTGTGGTTTGTCGGATTATGTACATAATGTTTTAGTTAAAAAACCCATTGGTACATGGCCGGGATCTGGGATCGAACTTGTGGTCTACGTAGTTAATACCAGACGTCTTATATAACCACTCGGCCACCAACGCACAAATAGAGCATGGAAAATTCCATTTCGAAAGAAATTATGATTTCGTTAAAATATTTTCTGTTCTTTGGTAAATATACAGGAGAACGAGATGTTTGCACATTAATTTTAAAGTTAACTTGATGATCATTGATATTGTTACGAGCTAGGGTTCGAAGAAATTGGTGTCAGGAGTGTGGGATTCAAAAATGCCGATTACACCACGTGACTCGTCGTCATCACGGCGACCCAAAACACGACAAACTACTGCTGGACATCACGGCGAGGAGGTCGACGAGGTTGCTGCTGCTGGAGCCGCTGCTTGTGGTGTTGAAGTAAAGTTTGTTTATTTAAGGGGCTGATAATCGTCAGCGTCCTTGACGATTTGATGTTTTAAGTCACGCCCTTTTTCCGACCTAGCCTGCGAGAGACTATCATAGTAAGAGAGACCACGCTTTTAGTTGCCGTCTGGCGTCTAATACTAGACTGTATGTGATCAGTAATTGTCGTCTGACACAGGACTGCATGTGATTATTTGTCTCCTAATACCATACATACTGTATGGGATTAGTTGTCGTTTAGTAATCTGTCAAAAAATATTTTATAAGATGTTGCTCCGTATTGACGTTAAAAAGGACAAATCAACAAACAAACAATCACTCTTTCACGTTTGTAATATTAGTACCTAAGGAAGTAGGAATAACTACCTATTTACACGCTTGATGATAAAATGATGCTTTTTGCCCCGGCTTTGCTCGTGGAAATGTTTGAAATGTGACAAGCGAGCTCTGATATTTTATTAAAATTCAACATTATACTAGATTTCGACTAATTTTAGGGCTCTGAATTCGAATTTGATATCGATTTCGCAATTCAATATGACGACATCTGTCAATTTCGTAAAATTCGACATTATACCAGATTTCGACTAATTTTAGGGTTGTGAATTCGAATTTGACATCGATTTCAAAATCGAATATGACGACATCTGTCAATTTCTTTAAATTCGACATACTAGATTTCGACTATTTTTAGGGTTCTGAATTCGAATATGATATCGATTTCACAATTAAATATGACATCTGTCATTTTCTTTAAATTCGACATGATACTAGATTTCGACTAGTTTTAGGGTTCTAAATTCGAATTTGATATCGATTTCACAATTCAATATGACGACATCTGACAACTTCTTAAAATTCGACATTATACTACACATTTCGACTAATTTTAGGGTTCTGAATTCGAATTTGAATTTGATATCGAATTCAAAATTAAATATGACGACATCTGTCAATTTCGTAAAATTCGACATTATACTAGATTTCAACTAATTTTAGGGTTCCGAATTCGAATTTGATATCGATTTTACAATTAAATATAACGACATCTGTAAATTTCTTTAAATTCGACGTTATATTAGATTTCGACTAGTTTTAGGGTTCTGAATTCGAATTTGATATCGATTTCACAATTCAATATGACGACATCTGTCAACTTCTTAAAATTTGACGTTAATTTCAAAAGACATCTGTAATTTTTTTAAATTCGACATTATACTAAATTTCGACGAATTTTAAGGTTTCCTCTAACATTCATAACACATTAATATTGTAACGAATAGGTACTTAAATCGCACAAATAAATACCTAAACACATCAAGGTCGATAGACGTCTCTAGAAACATCCAGAGAGAATCAAGTACAAACGAAAATGGACCGTATGTGCCTAGCCATAGGTACCAAAATCGGGCGCGGTCTGTGTGTAGGTATTTGGCGCCGAGTCGCATCGAGCCGCGTCTACAACTTTGTACAACAATCTCGGCGTTTCTCGAATGTTCGGTGGGCAATATAAACAGAGGATCATTGCCGCAAGGGACACAGTGCGAATCAGAGCGATCAAAGCGAAACAGTGAAGTGGAATTTAGTGCGACTAAGTGATATTCAAGTGTTTTCATTTATTTAACTGTGTTTTTGTGGTGTTAAAGTAAAGTTTGTTTATTTAATCGGTATTTTAAAAATCTCTTCGAACCCTAGCTCGTAACAAATTGGTGTCAGGAGTGTGGGATTCAAAAATGCCGATTACACAACGTGACTCGTCGTCATCACGGCGACCCAAAACACGACAAACTACTGCTGGACATCACGGCGAGGAGGTCGACGAGGCTGCTGCTGCTGGAGCCGCTGCTGGTGCTGCTGGGAATGCTGCTGGTGGTGCCGGAGCTGCTGCTGGAGCCGCTGCTGGTGCTGCTGGGACTGCTGCTGTTGGTGCTGGAGCTGCTGCTGGAGTTGATACGGGTGCTGCGGGTTCTGCGGGTGCTCCTCAGGCATTCGATATGGGGATGCTGTTTCGGCTGATAGTGGAGCAGGCCCGACGTCAGGAGGAGCAGGCCAGATGACAAGAGGAGGAGGCCAGACTTCGGGAGGAGCAGACTCGGCAGCTATTGGAGGAGCAGGCCAGGCGTCAAGAGGAGCAGGCCCGGCGTCAGGAGGAGCAGGCCCGACGACAAGAGGAGGAGGCCAGACTTCGGGAAGAGCAGACTTGCCGGCTGTTAAAGGAGCAGTCTGCTAACCTTAAGGAGCTGCTTTCAGAGTCACTGGGAAAGGTGACTATGGAGGTGAAGCAGCTACAGAGGGTTACAGACATGCACGAGGAGAGAATCGAAGACCTCGACATTCGTTATGAAGACCTCCAACAGCATTGCAAGGAAATACAGACTAGGATGAGCAGAGAACTGGATGCAAGACTTGACGACCGCTACGGAGAGTTGGAGGCACGACTTGACAGCCAATGCAAGGGGCTCCAGAATGAAGTAAGGAAACTGAAGCTGACCGCTCCTGTTTCTGGAGGCGTCGTCGTCTCCGGCCCTCGAATCAAGGTGCCGCCGTACGACGGGACTACGTCCTGGACAGCGTACAAATTGCAGTTCCAAACGGTCGCCTCTGCCAACGGCTGGACAGACGAGCAATCTCTGACCGCCTTGACAGTGGCTTTAAGGGGTCGTGCACTGTCGGTTCTGGAAGCCTCTCCAGACAGCTGCACCACGTACGGGAACCTGATCGAGGCAATGGACTCCAGGTACGGCGACAAACACCTGGAGCACGTCTACCGAGCGCAGCTGAGGGACAGGACGCAACATGCTGGTGAGAATCTGCAACAATGGGCTCTGGAGATCGAGAAGATCGTGAGGAAGGCGTACCCATCTGCCGGACAAGAGTTCATTGCTGCGAACCTCGTTCAAGCATTCATCGACGGCATCCGCAGCATGGAGGTCAGAGCTGCAGTTCGACTGGGCCACCATAGCGCCCTGAAAGATGCACTGGCCCATGCTCTAGAGGTGGAAGCCGTGAGACAGGAGCCTCGTTCTCAGCGATTGAGACAAGTGGCGGAGGAGGCTACTCCAACAACGACACCTGTAGCAGAGAGGCGTAGCTACTTACCCCGCTGCTTCTACTGCCACAAGCTGGGGCACCTTAAAGCAAGCTGCCCGGCGCTTAAACGACAAGGCACGGATCAACGAGTGCCGAAACGGGACGTCGAAGCTGATGTCCGTGCCGTAACTACGGAGCTTCCGGGAAACGAGTAACAGCCAGAGCCGCGGGGCGGGTACTGGCTGATCGTGACACAGCCCCAAAAGTTTCCATCCGACAAGTTTTCGACGGGAACAGTCTGGTGATCGCCGGCGAGGTCAACGGGACGCCATGTGAGATGACGATCGACACAGGAGCAACGCGTACGGTTGTGAGACCTCAGTTGTTGGGACGATCTACGAAAAGAACCAGACGTTCATCTTCCTGTCTGAAACTCTTCACGGCAACCGGTCAGCCAATACCCGCATACGACAAGCTGCCGGTGACACTCAAGGTGGGTGACGGGGAGTATCCACACACCGTCATCGTGGCCGACATTATAGACGACTGCATTCTCGGACTCGACTTTATGAAACGGTTCCAGTTTGGCATCGACTTGCGCAACGGTGTACTGCAGTGCGGCCAGGAACAGGTATTTTTGAAAGGTGGTTATGCTGGCTATGTGCGCTGTGCCAAGGGCGTCAAACTGAACCCATATTCGGAGACGCTTGTCGATGTGGAGTTACCAACTAATGGGGACCCCTCCATTACGAGGTGCTCCATCATCGACCACCTGGAACGTTCTAAACATAAAGGCTGGTTACTCACTCCAACTTTAGTAAACAGCAAGAGTGGACGAGCTGTAGTAAGGGTGACCAACTTCAATGGCGCTCCTGTCACTCTCAGTAAGGATCAAGTCGTGGCGAAGTGCGACGAGGCGAATTGGATGCGGAGCTGCACCCAGGGGAAGCTGTCGGCGGTGAAAAATAACAGTGTAAACCCCTTGGAACTCGTCGATATTTCGAAAAAGGACTTGTCAATCTCCGAGTACAAAAGAGCGAAGGAGATGCTCACTCGTTACATTGACATCTTTAGTGATAGAGATGGGCATCTCGGCAGGACGTCATTGGTGAAACACACCATCAACACAGGCAACGAGTTACCTATACGTCAACGTGCTCGACGAATCCCAGTAGGAAGAGAAGCAGAAGTACAGTGCATGCTGGAAGACATGAAGAAGGCTAATGTCATCGAACCTTCTTTGAGCCCATGGTGTTCTCCGGTTGTGCTAGTTAAGAAGAAGGATGGCAGCACTCGCTTCTGTGTGGATTATCGTCGACTGAACGACGTAACCAGAAAGGAACTACTGTGTAACCAGACGCGAACTTCTGGCCGTAGTGAAGACAGTACGACACTTCAACAAGTATCTCATCGGAAGGAAGTTCAAGCTACGGACAGACCATGCGGCGTTGAAATGGTTACTTCAATTCAAGGATCCTGAAGGACAAGTCGCTCGGTGGATCGAGCAGTTACAAGAATTCGATTTCACGATCGAACATCGACGAGGACGGATGCATGGCAACGCTGACGCACTGTCACGCAGGCCGTGCCCTGAAGATTGTAAACACTGCTCGAGGCGTGAAATCGGTGATTCTGTCATCAAAGTGATTACGACTAACAACCTTAGTGACGAATGGGCGAACGAGAGGACGAGAGACGAGCAACTCAAGGATAACAACTTGGCGCCGATAATGGAATGGAAGACGCAGAATGTTCCAAGGCCCGGCTGGAATGTTGTATCCGCCATGAGTTCCACCACGAAAAGCTACTGGGCTCAGTGGGAAAGTCTAGTGCTGCACAACGGGTTGCTGTACCGCAAGTGGGAGTCGCCAAGTGGACAGGAGACACTGATGCAGCTGGTCGTGCCTAGGTCAAAGGTGCGCGCAGTGCTTGAGTCCGTGCACGATGGATCCTCGGGAGGACATCTGGGCATGAATCGAACCCTGGCGAAAATCAGGAAACGATTTTATTGGGTTCATTGCCGGCAAGATGTCGAGGATTGGTGTCGTAAGTGCACAGTATGTGCGGCCGTGAAAGGACCTACGACACGTACGAGGGGACGTATGCAGCTGTACAATGTTGGCGCTCCATGGGAACGAATTGCGGTGGACGTTGCTGGACCGTTCCCGGCCACTGAAGACGGGAACAAGTACTTCATGGTCGTGATGGACTACTTCACGAAGTGGCCGGAGGTCTTCGCAATTCCCAACCAGGAAGCGACAACAGTGGCGACTAAGTTGGTCAACGAAGTATTCTGCAGGTTCGGGCTACCAATGGAGATACATTCTGATCAAGGGCGTAACTTTGAGTCGCAGTTGTTCCAGGAAGTATGCCGTCTCCTGGGAATAAATAAAACAAGGACTACGGCGTATCACCCACAGTCCGACGGAATGGTTGAAAGGTTCAACCGCACTTTGGAGACTCATTTGGCGAAACTGGTTGAGGATCACCATAGGGAATGGGACCGATATATTCCCTTGTTCTTGCTCTCATATCGATCCGCAGAGCATGAAAGCATAAAAGTGACTCCTGCTTATGCCAACTTTGGGAGAGAGCTCCGACTACCAGTTGATCTCCTGACCGGCGGACCTCCGGATGCGCCGCAACCTGTAAGTGACTATGTATCGACCCTGAAAAACAAGATGTGCGACATACATGACCAGATTCGTCAGAGCAGTCTTGTGGCCAGTACAAAGATGAAGACCAGGTACGATAGAAACTTCAATAGTAACGGTTTTGACGAGGGATCGTTGGTGTGGCTGCACAACCCGAAACGCCGAAAAGGCAAATCTCCCAAGCTGCAGAACCGCTGGGAAGGCCCGTATAAGGTCATCACGAGGATCAATGACGTGACCTATCGGATCCAACGATGCCCGCGTGGACAGTTAAAGGTTGTCCATATTGATCGACTGGCTCCTTACAAAGGCTCGAATATTGCTCGGGACGAGCAAGTCTAAGCGGGGGGCAGTGTAACGAATAGGTACTTAAATCGCACAAATAAATACCTAAACACATCAAGGTCGATAGACGTCTCTAGAAACATCCAGAGAGAATCAAGTACAAACGAAAATGGACCGTATGTGCCTAGCCATAGGTACCAAAATCGGGCGCGGTCTGTGTGTAGGTATTTGGCGCCGAGTCGCATCGAGCCGCGTCTACAACTTTGTACAACAATCTCGGCGTTTCTCGAATGTTCGGTGGGCAATATAAACAGAGGATCATTGCCGCAAGGGACACAGTGCGAATCAGAGCGATCAAAGCGAAACAGTGAAGTGGAATTTAGTGCGACTAAGTGATATTCAAGTGTTTTCATTTATTTAACTGTGTTTTTGTGGTGTTAAAGTAAAGTTTGTTTATTTAATCGGTATTTTAAAAATCTCTTCGAACCCTAGCTCGTAACAATATTGCACAAATTAGTGACTTTATAATAACAATAATTTCCATATAAATATGTGCTGCTCACATCAAAATTCCATAGTGAATGAATATTTTAAATTACCTGCATTTTATTCAAATCGTAAAAATATAAATCAAAACAAAATAAAATTCGCAACGTATGGGATTCGAATCGGCGACCTCAGCGTTTAGCAGCGCGGTGCCTCCCACCTAGCCACTTCGGCTTGAACTTGTTTAGTCGAAATTTGACATTGCATAGACATGTTAGTATTCACATTTTTAACCCATAACATAATATTCAAATAGTACTTTAATCTAAACATAAATGATGAACAAAATAAAAATATGTACAAATTTAGAAATTGTTAAAACTTAAATATCGTGAACATGTAGGTTGATTGGAGGGAAAATCTTTGTCAACTGTCGGTCTTGCAATTACATTCAGGTCTTGCTGTTGCAATACTATATTTTTATCTCCAATCGGTTCTCTTATTTGAAGCTTTCTGGTGAATCTAGGATCTACATTACCTTAAATTACAATACATTAAATTACATTACATTATTATTATAATATAACGTCAAGGTCAGGAACGTCATCGGTAGATTTAGAAAGAAGGGTAACATTTTCTTGAGTTTCTGCTAGTGACACATTGTTTAACCTGTAATAAAGTTTACAGTTATATGTAAAATTTCAAATTTTTTATAAACATTACACGACAAGTACAGGATGTAAAATAATAACTCCAAAAACAAGTGTGTTGTAAATCTATTAATTCTCAATTTTATGTATCGTACGAAGAAACTTACTCTGTCAATGAAAAATCTGACGTTTCAGTTGTTTCACACGTAGTATTTTCGTCCAACTGTTGTTTCTTCCTGATATAATAAAAAAATGTTTAATCACATACACTATACTTACTGTCTAGAACTCTAAAATTTGTCGAAATCTAGTATAATGTCGAATTTTAAGAAAATGAGAGATGTAGATATATTGAATTTTGAAATCGATGTCAAATGCGAATTCAGAACCCTAAAATTAGTCCAAAGCTAGTATAATGTCGAATTTTAAGAAATGGACAGATGTCGTCATATTGAATTTTGAAATCGATATCAAATTCGAATTCAGAACCCTAAAATTAGTCGAAATCTAGTATAATGTCGAATTTTAAGAAATTGACAGATGTCGTCATATTGAATTTTGAAATCGATATCAAATTCGAATTTAGAACCCTAAAATTTGTCGAAATCTAGTATAATGTCGAATTTTAAGAAATTGACAGATGTCGTGATATTGAATTTTGAAATCGATATCAAATTCTAATTCAGAACCCTAAAACTAGTCGAAATCTATTATAATGTCGAATTTTAAGAAATTGACAGATGTCGTCATATCGAATTTTGAAATCGATATCAAATTCGAATTTAGAACCCTAAAATTAGTCGAAATCTAGTATAATGTCGAATTTTAAGAAATTGACAGATATCGTCATATTGAATTTTGAAATCGATATCAAATTCGAATTCAGAACCCTAAAATTAGTCGAAATCTAGTATAATGTCGAATTTTAAGAAATTGACAGATGTCGTCATATCGAATTTTGAAATCGATATCAAATTCGAATTTAGAACCCTAAAATTAGTCGAAATCTAGTATAATGTCGAATTTTAAGAAATTGACAGATATCGTCATATTGAATTTTGAAATCGATATCAAATTCGAATTCAGAACCCTAAAATTAGTCGAAATCTAGTATAATGTCGAATTTTAAGAAATTGACAGATGTCGTCATATTGAATTTTGAAATCGATATCAAATTCGAACTCAGAACCCTAAAATTAGTCGAAATCTAGTATATGTCGAATTTTAAGAAATTGACAGATGTCGTGATATTGAATTTTGAAATCGATATCAAATTCGAATTCAGAACCCTAAAATTAGTCGAAATCTAGTAAAATCTCGAATTTTAAGAAATTGACAGAATTCGTGATATTGAATTTTGAAATCGATATCAAATTCGAATTCAGAACCCTAAAATTAGTCGAAATTTAGTATAATGTCGAATTAAAAATGTTGGCTGACCAGCGGCGTTGCGGCGTTGTCCAACCATGTAGAAGAGGTTCTATAATTCTACTTCTTTTACTTTTTTCACGTTTTGTGGAACAAGGGATTGACGTGATTTTTTGCACAGAGATAGTTGGAGATATAGATAATGACATAGGCTACTTTATATCCCAAAAATTCTTCGGGCTTGCCACTCTTTAAATATTTCCACGACGAAGCCGGGGCGAATAGCTAGTATATCGTAATTTTATCATCAAGCTTGGATAATAGGTAGGTATTGTAATTTCCTTACTAATATTACAAATGCGAAAGAGTGTTTGTTTGTTTTTTCAAATCAATACGGAGCAACGGATTGACTTGATTTTTTGCACAGAGATAGTTGGAGATATAAATAATGACATGGGCTACTTTATATCCCAAAAATTCTTCGGGCTTGCCACTCTTTAAATATTTCCACGGCGAAGCCGGGGCGAATAGCTAGTAGGAGGGTCTATTATGTAAAACCAATACGTATGTAACATTGTTTATCGTAATTTTATCATCAAGCTTGGATAAAGGGTAGGTATTTTAACTTCCTTACTAGGTAATGTTTCAAATGCAAAATAGTGTTTATTTGTCCTTTTTTTAATTAATCTACGGATTGACTTGATTTTAATGACATATCCCACAAATCCTTCGGGCTTGTCACTTTTCAAATACTTCCACGCGCGAAGCCGGGGCGAAAAGCTAGTCTATCATAAGTTTTCCATCAAGCGTGCGTGGATAAAATATTACAAACGCGAAAGAGTGTTTGTTTGTCCTTTTTATTCAAATCAATACGGAGCAACATGGGAGCAACGGATTGACGTGATATTTGCACAGAGATAATGACATGAGCTAATTTATATTTCGGAATTCCTTGGGGCTGGCACATTTTAAATTTTTCTACGGGGGAAAAGCTAGTATATCATAATTTTATTTGCCTTGCAATGACTTCTGCAATATGTTTCCCGTACGCATTTTCTATGTAATACCTACCTACCTACTTTGCTGTTTATTAACTTATTTCCAATACTGGAGTTAATTATTTAATATAATTACGCTCACAAAAAGCAACGCTGACTCCTAGACTAAAGTATACAAATAGCAACTTCCTTATGAAAATATTGCCTAATCGCTACGGTAATGTCATTTATGAATAAAGTTTACCATTAATAAATTAAATTTGAGCCAAAAAATACACAAATAATACAAAAACTTCTGAGCGATCGAGTGGCCGCGACCGTCTAGCATCACGATTCAGCCGTCACTGCCGACAAGGCGAGTGTGAATAAAGAAGAGCTAAAGCGTTTCCGCTCAGAGTAGAAATCGTAAGCGCCATTTGACATAATCATTATTTTTTAAATAACTATACAATTTATTTGAATATACAAATGACAATTATATGGGTAATTGAATATTACAAAAACAAATTAAATGTCATAGTACTAAAATCACTAGTACCGCCGTTTTCTTTTTTTGAAAACTTTCAGAGACCACATTTTGGGATTATTTTCTATCGAGCGAAAATTGTGTAATCGCGTTTTCAGAATGACAATTATATCAATTATATCCTGTAGAATAATATATATTTTTTTCAATCTTGGAAATTGTCTTGTTTTTGCTAAAACATTCTTTAAATAATCGTATATAGGTGTTATCTGCCCCAAAAATCTCTTCGAACCCTAGCTCGTAACAATATATAATTATGCGATATACGTAACTGAAAAGCGAGTGATCGCATACTCTCTAGTTGCTAAGTACCTGAAAATAAATGATAGACGTTTGGAAATATTTACATGCCTAAAAATAAATAACACGTTGTGCTTTAAACACAACAAAGTATATTTAAATCAATTAACATTTTCCTTTAAATAATATCGAAATATATTAATTTCGAAGGTGTTTCGGGGACAGCGCTCGGTGACCGTTTGTATGGTCAAGGTTATTATGGTGGACGCGACGAAGACGAAGCTCAACATTATGGTCACCAGAATGAGCGGTCGCGGCGCCAGCGAGACGCTTCTCGCTAATACCATGAACGCGGCGGAGGAAATTGTCCGGACGGTGGCGACCGCTGCCCCAAGACCTCCACCGTGGAAAGAAAGAAGCTGGTGCTGGATCTTGTTGCCGAAATTACAAGAACGAGGTGGTCGAGCTCTGCCGGCAGGCAGCGGGGTCCGCAAAGGTGAGGGCTCAGCCCGAGAAGACGCCCCTCCCGGTGGATATGGCCAAGGTCTTACAAAAGGCTGTCCAGGAGGGCAAAGCAAGCGGGGTGCGCCAAATGAGCGATTTCGTGGCGGCCCGCCTAGCGGTCTTTTAGGCGGCTCCCTCGACAGCCAATCGTCCGGCCACCTCTGGCCGCGGATTGCAGACCTCTCATTGATTGGATGTTAACTAATCCTGGAAAACCTATTACAATATAATTATGATGTTGCTGGGATATCAGGAAAAGCCTATCAACAGGAATTTACACCAAGTAATATTACCAAAGCCACGCTATATTGCCACGCTACCTACATATTGTAACGAATTGGTAAGAGATCTCATTCCCTCCAATTCAAAAGATACAGTTCTGGAATCTTTGACGCCATTTCCAAAGGCGAGTGCTAAAAAGGTACCAGAGGAGGGCGGAAGAGAGAAAAGACGTGAATACTAACAGACACTCCAGAAAAAAAAGAAATACTATTAGAATTATAAAAAAAAAAGAAGACACCAAGAGACAAACAAGCGAAAATTTAAGTGTAGAAGTATCTTTAAAAAATGTTAGGCAGATCATCCGAAGATTCAGATGATAACTTTTATGAATTTTATACAAGTATTGCAGCAAATAATCCCCTTGAATTTGCCAAAGACCTGTCAAGTAGGTATATAGAGAAAGGTGATTTTGTATTAGTAAAACTCACTACTAAAAAGTTAGTAAAGCACTATGTAGCAGACGTATTAGCATTAATTAATGATTCTACTTATATTGTAATTTTATTTCAAAAAACCAGGAATAATTATCGTTTTATTGAAGGAAAAGAAAGTAATGCTGAAGAAAATTGCTAATGCGCTTGAATCTTGTCAAATTAATTCTGAAAGACACACAGAAAAGTTGTTTTAAACTAAAACATAATATTGAAAACGTAATAATTACTAAAAATAACAATCAAACTAGACAATCTATAGAAAGCTTCCACCTCCTAGAACTGTTAAGGCTGCTTCCATATATTACGTTTGATGTATCTTGTGTTAAAAAATGTTTAAAAAAAATCACAAGTCGCTTATCTCTGTGTGACGTCACACGCTCACCTCTGACCTTTCTGCGCGATAAGACAGATAACAGACATGACGCCGTTGTCTGACGTCAGTACCCGAAAGCGTTTATGCAAAACGCAAACGTGCGAAAACGGGTACCGTATATTAAAACGTTGTCTGTCTATACAATTATTTTGTATGAGAAATTAAAATTAATAAAGACAGTATACTTTGAGACCGATATCTAAATGTTCGTCTAGCAAATCGTTATTATGGACATGGAGAATATATTTTGTAACATAAATGAAGACACCAACTTATCATCAAGCCACCGACACTCCGGGGTGGATACATCCACTCTATAAGTAATAGCTGTTCGGTGGACATTGCTACTATGTTACTATTCATTGTGATGGTGTAAACCATTTAAAGATACTTCATAGCTAGAGTCAACACCATCATGGACTACATTGAGAACAAGTTAAGCATGCTCTGGACAAATTACATATGGCATGCAAATCAACTACATTGTGAAGACAATACTGCTGTACATCATAAGATTATTCCGAAGAGGACTACATGGTGTTACATATATTTTTACGGCCGGCTGAATGGGGGAGTTCTTTGCCATTCAGTCGAACGCGGTGCGGAACTGACGGCACCCTAGGCTGTGTCGGAGGGGAGAAGAGATATTCTGTGGTTGATGACATGGTGTTTTTTGTTCGATTCCGACTCAGATCTGAGGATTCCGAATTAAATTAACTTTTGTTTTTCTTTTTTGACTCTTCTATTCTCCTTGCGTTATTCCAGGAGATACCAGTGAGAGTTTTTGGAACTCCGGAAGGTACGTTTTGTGTCGTGGAGGCTGTGAGACAGCCGGCCCTCTGGGAGGGCACTGGTTAGGGGCGAAATTCACCCCTGGAGGCATTTGGCGGCAGAAGGGACGTTTGGCTTCGGTCCGTCGGAGATGCGGTCACAAAGCGGTTCCAGCACGTCTCCAGCGTCGCTCCGGAGCCTCACAGCTCACCTCTACGACTACCTACATTTTCTACGGTCCAGTATCCGTATAATACTGGTGGCGCCCCGGGTCCTCATATATGGGACCCTCCGTATTATATTTTTTCCTTCATATCTTTTCTAAGTGAAACCAGCTGCTCTACCCCAGCTGGCTAACCCATTGCCCTGAGCTTGTCCGGCACCATCTCCTTAGTGTAGACCTATTATTAAAGATTTACTTATACATATATAAAGTTGTTTGATATCTGGGCACCTGCACACTACACATCAAGAAGAAAATAAGTTTATAACAATGGCTACAGCATCTGAGCACCGATTACAACATCAGCAGCTACATTCCTTGCTGGGGGGCGATTCTCGCTCTTTAGATATTTAGTCGAATTAGAGAAAATCTCTAGTCTTCAATCTCTATAAAAAATATCACAAAAATCTCTACTTTAAACAAAAAGCTAGTTCTTGGTAACGATAGAGATGCATGTCATAGTCACAGTTTTCTATATATTGTGCATCATCGAGAAAGATTCGTTCACAATGGTATAATGTCAAGAATATGAACACTGTTTCTTGTTATGACCAACGCCACCGTACAAACAATGTGGCAACTAGTTCAAGGCAATAAAAATTTATTTCATTTGATTTCAATGCTGAAAAAAGAGTCAAAGACCATTGATTTCCGCATCGTTCAAGAGGAAATGAATATGGCAACTGAACGTAAACGATTGAGGAAACATATACAAATGGATGAAAATATAAAGAAATAGTAAATAACTATTTAACTCAAGAAATATCTATGGAAAAGTGCATAGGAAAATTATCTTTTTTAAAGTATACGTAAAGTATAGAAAAATAGAGATAACCACAAGTGAAGAACAGTTTAGTAATTAAGTGATTATTAGTAAAGAAAAAGTTACTTTTAGTTTTAAAGTGCAGTAAACAGTTTGGTTTCATATTTAGTTATACAAAAATAAAAAGTTTATACTGAGTACATATTTTATTACCATAGGATGACATTACAAATTTAATTCATCTAAGCTAGAAAAAAAATGAAAAACGAAGGTATAAGGTCGAATCACAAGAGCTGGCACGAATGGATTGAATTAGTGAACGAAAGTACATATACAAGCCTGTAAAATAATAATAGGTTTTCGGTTTGAAATTCGAACATATCGGTTCAAAGGACGACGAAGGAAATAGGCGACATTATTTTTGTTTATTCCATTCGTGCCAGCTTTAGTGAATCTACCCTTTATAGGAGCCCTTACATAGATAGGAAAACAAACACAAGTAAAGTTTTCGCTAAAAATGCTACCTACTCTGAAATTTACTGCAACTAAAAAAGGAGATCGCGAAATTTATCTAATAATCAATGGACAACATTTCATTTTTTTAATCACCCATTTTTATTACTTTTATTAAAAATATATTAAAAAATAAGTTACACGTATTTTTTTATTTTATTTTTGGTTGAATTTTTATATTTTTAATTTAATTACGATTTTTTATAAATTTTGAGGACTTATAAACTAAAAACCTTAGCTAGGACTAAAATTAAGAAATATAAACTGTCACCCAAAGAAAGTGACTGATAGTGTCAGTCAAGCCACAGAGTATACGTTATAGAAATGCAAAGAGTATAATATACCGTGTTCCAAATAGGTGTTGCCGTAGCCGGAATTCAAATCGCCTACAACATTATTCATAATGTATATAATAATACTAGCTTTTGTCCGCGGTTTCACTCGTAAATATATTTCCTGTGATTCGAAACTAGCAAAACTTCCAAAGAATATTATATAAAAGAAGTATTTTTATAATTATATTTAAAGAATAAACTACAAATACAACAGTTTGAAGACAGTATTAACAATCGTTTGAATCCATTTTCGTCTTCATTAAAAGATAACTTGTTATATAATATTAGTAATGGACAGTCTGCAAGTCATGAATTCCATGAATTTCTAATGAATGTTGTAAAAAGGAAAACATTTTTAGAACAATGTGCATCAAATCCACATCGTTTTGAACAAGCTATCCAGAGAAATGTTATTCATACTTTCAAAGCCAAGAAAATAGTAAAACGTCAAGGTGGAAAGGTGAATGAGGTTAAACTACAGAGGGATTTATTTGGAAGATTGTTAGGTATATGTCTACAACAAAATGTTGATATTGAAAAGGTTCTGGAGTACCCTCTGACCCCTGTTCCACTATCATTATGCCATATAGATGGAACCATCAATAAAACAGATAAATCGAAGCTGGTAAAACCTTTGATAGATAGAAGTGAAATATTTAGGAGTCCTCTTGGACCACACATTAAACTGGAAGATGCAAATTGATAGCTTGGCAGCTCGAACGAGAAAGTTATTGCACATCTTCAGGAAGCTCCGTTCTGTTTGTGAGAAGGGCGTAATAAAAACCGTTTATTTTGCTTTATGCCAGGTAGTGCTTACTTATTGTATTGCGGCATGGGGAGGTGCTGCTAAGACTACTTTTATAAAAATTGAGCGTGCACAACGGGCAGCGCTAAAAGTAGCCTTTTCGAAAACTTTTAGATTTCCTACATATCTTTTGTACACCGAAAATAAACTACTGTCTGTCCGGCAGCTGTTTATTCAGAGAACAGCTTTGATGTTTCATAAATCAGCACTGCAGACTGTCATTAATCCCAGGCATAACCTGCGCGAGTTAAAAACCCGTCCACGCCCTTGGAATATTCCCTTTACAAAAACCACTTCTGCACGTAGATTTAATTATTACCTCGGTCCTTACATTTATACTCATGCCAATAATGATCTGCAATTGATTTTAATGACTAGAAGTCAGTGCAGAAAGGCAGTTTGTAAATGGTTATTCAAAAAAGACTACATACAAACGGAATTGTTTCTGAATCCCCCACTATTGTGATCTGAATGACACTGACACCTCTCAAATGGATTTATTGGAATTGGTACGTTATATTGGTTTTTGGTATATTGTACACGCTTGTGTTGCCGTATGATTGCGTGACCGAAATAATATATGTAAAACAAATGTGTAATTTTGTATTCATAAATTATCTGCTTTTCGTGAGTATACTGTGAATCCATTGTGTACCCTCATTTGTATTCTTTATTTTTTAAATATTTTAAATCTGACTGTATACATTGTTTGATGCCTGTTTTTATTACATGAAGGTGGAAATGGATGAAACCCTGGCTACCCATAATACAGGGAATCCTAGTTTGGGAGCCAGGAACATCACATATTATATGCAAATTTTGGTTATAAATAAACATATTTTTATTTTATTTTTTTTATAGAGAAAAAATCGTTGAGAGTATTCCTAAGGAATTGGATGTTGTGATTATTGATGGATTTTTTTATCTCTATACTCTTCGAGACATACCTTCTACCTTTGGCGCTATAAGTTATAATTTGCTCCGTAATCTAACAAATCACGTAGCTACGGAAATCCACGTGATCTTTGATACTTACCCAACACCAAGCATAAAAGATTACGAGCATTCTATACGAGATAATTTAAGAAATGATGATTTCGTTATTGAAGGACCTCAAACGAAACGTCCGGCAAATTTCATAGCCGAGTTAAAGAACATAAAATTCAAGCAAGCATTTGTCCAGTTTCTCGTCAATGATTGGTCGACTCGAGACAAAGCTATGTTGATTAAGCCTACACAGAAAGTGTTTTTAAATTATCAGCTGTGTCATTCTTACAGAAAATCGGGAGAATCTGTCGTTAGAGAAGTATCTGAAAAGTATACCTGCAGTGCTCATGAAGAAGCCGATACGAAAATAGTTTATCATGTTTGCGCTGTTGGGTCAAGTACGAACATTTTGATCAAGTGTTCCGACACAGATATTTTCGTCATATTATTAGCTAATATGAAACAAATCCTAGTAAATGTGGGCGAGAATCAGTTCAATGTCGATCGCAAGATATGGATGCAACTCGGAACCGGTAATCACGTAAAAAACATTGACGTTTGTGCTGTGTACAGAGACTTGGGCGAGAAGCTCTGTTCTTCGTTGGCTGCATTCCATGCTTTTACGGGATGCGACTTCAATCCCGCATTTTATAGGAAGGGTAAAAACAGACTATTAAAAGTATTGGAGAAATCTAGGAAGTTCCAGGACGCATTTATTCAAATAGGCCATAGTGCGTTTGTTACAGATCCACTACTCATGGAACAAACTTTCAATGTTCTGCAAGAATATGTATGCGTTTTATACAATGTAAAAGCAAGAAAAACGGTCAACGAAGCAAGGTGTATCATATTCGATAGGATTTATACACCGAAAAGCTGTAATGAAGCTTTCAAAAAGAAAGCTATGAAATTGGAAGCAACGTCGTTTCCCCCTTGTTTCCGGGAGTTAAAACAACATATGAAGAGAAGTACCTACATAGCACAGATTTGGTGTAATGCCTACAAACAAATACCGTCGACCTTGTTACCAATAAGATATGGATGGATGTTCAATGACGGTCGGTACGATTTCGACTGGTTCCACGGCGAGGAATGCCCCCAAAAAGTCAGTGACATAACGGAACCGGATGAGGAATCAGGCGAAGAAATTGATGACGTCATAGGTGAATAAATATATCTTTACATCTTCAATCTGTACGTAAGACTTTAATTTTGACAAAAACTTATTCATGTTTCAGAAAATGATAGAGAAGATAATTCGGACGTCGATGAAGACGTTGACTCCGATAACAACTCAGCGGCTGATTCCGATACTGATTAATTTAAATAAAAACCTTATTTTGTATTATCATTTTTAAATATATCGAATTTATCTAAAAAATAGTTGTTTCATTTTCATCAGCCTAAAAGATATGGACTGCATTAAAATGTACGGCATCATTTTTTCCTAATTCATTTATCTTAATACTATTTAAAACAAGGGGAGAATGAAGAAAATTGCTATATTTTATTAATCTATGAATATTTAAACTTTTGCAATAGTTTAAAAAATTACAGTTTTTATATTTCTCTATAATTTTTTTTTGAACAGTTTCTTTTGAACGGCAATACTATATAACAGTTGTATTTTACAATATCATGTTAAAAAAAAAGTTGCCGTACAGAGTTAAATGATTTTACAGCTTTATAAATCAAGTATACCATGAAATTAAGATAATTATTAATGTACATTCAAATGAACAATAATTATTTGATGGCATTTTTTTAATAGTACTTTTGAGTGCTAGGTAATGTTTTGGAACCAAAGCCGTACTTTTTCAAATCACCCCCCGGAGCACGGAAAGAAAGGGGGTTGCAACCCTTGATTTTTCTCTTTGTCGCACGATTTTTGTACGGGGTTGCGGAATAATAAATTAAAAGCTGTATTGAAACAGCATGAAACTGATGCCGTACAGAGTAAAGTGACCAAATGTACCCTGGAAAATGCCAGAAACTACTTTGTGTGGCGCACCATTTTTTTACGGCACTGCGTGTTTTCTTATTATTTTTCATAAATCTAACGATGGTAAAAATGCCGTACAAAAATATGTGAACAAAATCTACTCACTCCTACCTGCACTTTTGAATTTTCACCAGCACTCAGTTGGACACCTTACAAGTGACGGCATAGTGCTGAATCTTATTATTGCATGGTCTTATATCCTACTATATACGTCATCTGGTGGTTCATATGACCCATCCATTTTTGAACATGGGCCTGTAGTCTAAAGCTTTCGCTTAAAAATGCTACTCTGAAATTTACTGCAACTAAAAAAGGAGATCGCGAAATTTATCAAATAATCAATTATAGGAACATAAATAAAGCTTTCGCTTAAAAATGCTACTCTGAAATTTACTGCAACTAAAAAAGGAGATCGCGAAATTTATCTAATAATCAATTATAGGAACATAAATAAAGCTTTCGCTTAAAAATGCTACTCTGAAATTTACTGCAACTAAAAAAGGAGATCGCGAAATTTATCTAATAATCAATTATAGGAACATAAATAAAGCTTTAGCTTAAAAATGCTACTCTGAAATTTACTGCAACTAATAAAGGAGATCGCGAAATTTATCTAATAATAAATTATAGGAACATAAATAAAGCTTTCGCTAAAAAATGCGACCCTAAAATTAGCTGCAACTGAATATTGCGTTCGCGAAATTCATCAGATATCTCTTGAAAGCGAGTGGTCTTGTATTACGGGATACGCACACTACCATAGTCGCGTGTTCGGATTTTAATATGTGGTCGCAGGATTTTAATAATAGTTGAAGTATGAAGTGCGGAATCCATGTCTTTTCTTGATCGTAGATGTTCAGTGATTTGTTTTCTCTCAAAATATAGAAGAAAATAAATATGTCTAAAAATAATATTCGCCGTGAGTGTCGTGACATACTAGAATGATAAGCGACCGCAACTTTATTGATAGACTAGGGTTGTTTACGGTTAATTTTTATTGCCCCCCTCGAATTATTTAGTTTTAATGAAACAAAATAAAAAATTGTAATTAAATGACCCAAATAGTATATCCGTAGCTCTTATAGGCCAACTACCGTAAAACCTTACGACTTTGCCATTGAAGTACAACTTTGCCAAAAACCAAAAATTTACTAAAAGCAGTTGTAGTAAATTCTTTTTTGCACATAGCAATATTTTTGAATGTTTGGGTAAATCTCAAACATGTAGGTGGCAACACAAATTATTGGTTTTGTTCATAACTTCACTCAGTTGCCTGTCAGCAGCTATAGAAGGAGGTGTAGTCGCAAGTGGTGCCAATTCCGTGTCGCAGTTTTTAACTTGATACTCCTAAAATACTTACTGCAGGTGAGTTTAATTTTATGTGCGTATAAACGATTTATTAGCCTTCAGTTTTATTCTGGTTTCAATGCTATAGCTGTCTCAATTACGAAGAAATTTAAATGGGCAAAATTGTAAAACTTTGCGAAGCAAAGAGTTTGCAACATTGCCCAGCGTAAAAATTGTGTTAGGGTTGGCACTTTTAGAAATTGGAAAATCCATACTAATATTATAAATGCGAAAGTAACTCTGTCTGTCTGTCTGATTGTTTTATTGTTCATCTTCACGGCTAAACCACTGGATACTTCCAAACTTACATTATAAATGTGAAAAAACTTTGTCTGTCTGTTCCCTTTTCACAGCTAAACATCATCATATATAATAACAACATATAAATGTCAACCAATAAAATTTTCGAGCTAGTAAGTTATAAAATAAATAATAGTTACAATTATATTAGTTTTTTATACACATTATTGAAGGTATTTATTATTAGAAAAAATAGAATGTCTAATGTAGAATAGTAGTCTTAAATTGCCCCTAAGCTCTAAGCTATCAGTAGGTAAGTAGGAACCTAACTAATCAGTTGTGATTTTTTGGTAGTAGTCTAACTAACGGGGAGATCTCTTGTATGAAGACCCCGACAATAATTCGCCCGTCGTTGATACTTTGCAGTTCGATAAAGTCGAGTATGTAGATTACGAATGTCGAAGAATCCAAAACTTTTTTTTTTCGGAAGAGGGTTATTTTCATCCCTAAAGTTTTAAATTGCCTATATCTCCCGATAGAGAAGTCCTACGGCCAAAAATCCTTCCCAACATATCATTGTCTGTTATTGAAGTACAAGTATGTAAAGAAATCCCGGACTCTTTCCTTTCAGGGGGCCCGCTATATACACAGAAAAAATTTGTATGGCGTTGGTCGATGATACTTTGCACTTCGATAAAGTCGAGTATGTAGATTACGAATGTCGAAGAATCCAAAACTTTTTTTTTTCGGAAGCTGGTTATTTTCATCCCTAAAGTTTTCAATTGCCTATATCTCCTGATGGAGAAGTCCTACGTCCAAAGTTTCTTCCCTACATATCATTGTCTGTTATTGAAGTACAAGCATGTAAAGAAATCCCGAACTTTTTCCTTTCAGGGGGCCCGATATACATAAAGAAAAAGTTTGTATGGAGTTGGACCACATACTTGTCACAGATGATTTAAATGAGATTTGATAGATCTCAACATAAGTATCATTTTTCATTATGGAGTTAAAAAAAATCATCCAGTAAAAAAAAAGTTACACGTATTTAAAAGGGAGTAATTTTTTTTTTAAATTGCTAAGATATAAAATTACAGTAACTGTGGTAGAATCTTTGACAGTACCTATGTATTCTATTACAAACGTTGAATAACATTGTCATAAAACCAAATATTTTTAAAATCCGTCTCAGGGTTCTCGAAATAGACATTTCTATTTTTCACATTTTCATTGATAATATTTCAAATGGACTAGTTTACTATTTTTAATGTTTGAAAATATAAATTATGGCAAAATAAAACAAATTTTTCAGGAGAAATTGAGATATTTCATAAAAATTACAAAATTTTAAAGATGTGCTTTGATTAAATTAATTTAATTTTCATATGTTTTGAATATATTTAATTTAACTTCAAACTTAATTTTGAGCACAATGAAATGTATTGTGTTTTTTGTGTCAAATCTGATTTAAAACTAGATTTACTGGAAATGTGGTGCAAGCAGCCCTAAATAACTTTCTTTCTAAACCAATCTTTGTTTCAAGAGAAAGAGAACTGGAAACGTGGCATTTTCATAATCCGTCCCAGGGTTCTTAATATTCAGTTCTTGATATTTTCGTTAATATTTCAAATGGACAAGTTTACAATTTTTTATTATTGAAAATATAAATTAGGGCAAAATAAAACAAAGTGTTGAAGAAAAATTAATATATCTCAGAAAACGACGAAGTCTTTAAAAATGTGCTTTGAGTAAATAAATTTAATTTCAATTGTTTTCAAGATATTTTGAAGATATCCGCAATTTCAATTGCTAACTTTGAACTTAATTTTGCGCGCCATGAAATGTATTGTTTTTTTTTTGTATTACATCTATCTGATCTAAAACTAGATTGCAAGCCGACCTATATTACTTTCTTTCTAAAATAATCTAAGTATTGTTTAGATCAACACATGACAAGTGGTAATCCCATCGTTAGCAAAAATTATTATTTTCGGTTAAGTACTTAGATTTTGAACATTGGAATTATTGAGAATATTTTATTTATTTATTTATTTATTTATTTATGTTATACACAATTTACTATAAAATAACTTATTCAATTTTATGATACCTACCTTATTTTCGGGTCTCCTAAATTTTCTCTATAATGTTTTGATATAATTTTAGAATTTATAAGTACATAAGATATAAAATTACGTTCTATAATTATTCATTTGCTATAATTTTTTTTAAACCTAAAATCGATTACTGTAATTTTCAAAATCACTACTATCAAAATAATTATATAAAATTATATTCTATAATTATTTATTTGCTATAATTTTTTATAAACCTAAAATCGATTTCTGTAATTTTCAAAATCACTATTATCAAAATATCAATGATCTAATAATTAATTTTATTAAATTATAATATATATATATATATATATATACATAAATTAATTTTTGTACATAATCATATTATATAAAAAAACTTAAAATATATATATAATATTTGCTATAATTTTCGTTTTATCTAAAATTGTGTTCTTTAATTTTGAAGATATCTAAATTATCAAACTTAAATAATCTAATGATTAGTTTGCTATATTTTTTTCCTATTTATTTGCGAGTATAAAAGTTTTTAGTTTCTGCCGCTTAGCCGTCCGCTAACGCGGCACGCTCGCTTCGCTCGCTCGGCTCGCGCTCTGTTTTAGTACTATACGAACCACGCTCGTCGCTGCGCTCCTAGCTTACCTATTTTTATTTACAAATTAGGGGAATGGGAATCGAAAATTACTGCAACAGGTTAAGATTAACAAAAACTACTGTAAATTTTAATAGTAGTACTTATTTAAATTGATTTAATTATAGATAATTATTTTTTATGCTTATGTATTTGTAAATGTAAATAGAATGAAGTTATACTTTTAAAATATAGTGAGTACAATTATTTTAATAATCCATTATAGCAACTGATAGTATACATAGATATAGATAGTATAGATTAATAAATTTTTAGAAAATGAATTTATATATTTAGAAAATTATAATAACTGCATAATAATAAAATAGAAAGTAGCCCTTAGTGCAATTGCAACTAGAGATTATAGAAATTATAAGACTTGAATTTATATATTTTCAAAATTATAGTAACAACAATCCACAACATTTAAAAATTTTAACACCCTAATTTTATTAGCTTATATGAAAGTAGGTGAAAAATTAAAGTACCCGTATTTTTTGCTTTTCTAAAATTTTAACTTTAACACTCTTAAATTAATTTTTAAATATTGCATTTTTAGAAAAAGCCGATAACGGCTAAAAGTATCAGGTGTCTATGCGTATTCTGTATTAAAAAAAAAAGAAATGACATGAGCTGCGTGCGTTAGTTCGTTTCATTCGTTCAATAGTTCGTTCATGGTTCTTTTGTTTCATTCATTATTGTTTATTTTTGAGTTTATTAATTTAAAATTAAATTTTATTCACTTTCATCAACAAAGATGGGTAGAGAAGCATGTAAATTAAATTCCCTTGTATCTATTCTATTCTATTTTTTCGTGTTATGGCTCCATCAGTAGTCCCCTTGTATCTTGTTTTGTTTTTACAACTACAACTAATACTTTTTAATGCCAGTTTCCCTTGAAGGCAGAGAGTATAGTAGCTTTGAGCGGTACTCGTTACACAGTGTAGTTTTTTCAAAATATCTCTTAAACCACTGAATAAAAAAATAATTAAATATGTGTATCGTGTTAAGCAAAGGAAGATCTCCCAACGGATTTTTAATTTTGGTACTTAACGAAAAATTAAATGTTGTGAATTATAGAAAAGTAGCAATTAGTGCAATTGGCCATGCTAACTTTTTGAACATGAACGAAGATCTCGAAACCGTTTCGAGATATAAGCTTTCAGTACAATTTCTATTTATCAGATTTTAAATTAAGTCTATACTTTTTAAGATATTCAATAAAAAACAATAACCTTAATTTGACCGATGTATGACGTCATCATAAGCAGTATGAAAAAATAATACCTTTGCCTACAAAAAAGGGTAATCGTCAATCTTTGAATGACATCTTTATAAATTTATATTTTACGTGTAATTATTTTCTTTGTTATTAGGACATGACGGGATGAAACACTATTTACTTGCCATTGTAAAAAACTATTCAATTTAAATAATTATAAACACGAGTATAATAAACAAGAGTAATTTTTAGGTTAGTCGACTTAGACTGACGTTTGCTTGACGTTAGAGCTGGTCGTTTTTTTGACAAACTGCTTCAAGAAACAGATTTTTGCCATGTAACGAACGAACGCTTTTATGACAGAAGGAAAATCAGCTTTTTTTAAAAAGCAGGTTTATTGCTTCGGCGATTCAACTGTACGTACGTACAATAGAGCCTGGTCGTTTTTTTTGACTAACCGTTTCAAGAATCAGATTTTTGCAACCATTTACATATTGCGCTTGTGTGTGTAGTGTAGTGCCTGTGAGAAGTGTGAGAGGTTCTAGCTTCCTATTAATGAAATAATTTTTAAAATCGATTCTATAGTTTCAGAGATTACCCCTACATCAAATCTTATAAACTGTACCTCTTTATAATATTAGTATAGATTAGATACATGTATACACATGCTTTGGGGTTCCGTGTTATCATATTTAGAACCGCGACATCTTTTGTTTCGACTCGAAGGCCAAACCGACGAATCCATACAGGGCCAGCCAGGGAAGGAATGCACGGCCCGAGTGTGTCCAACAGCATAATGACCGACCCAGCAATTTGCTCGGCATTCTAGTGTTGGACATTCTCGGGCCGTGCATTCCTTTTCATTACCGATGACAGTACTTTCTATGCAAACAATAAATGGCTAAAATAATTGTTCTAAGTTTCCTCATTCTGGTCAAAATAAAAGATGTAGCGGGGGGTCCTATGTATGCTAAAAATAAAAATTCTACCAAAAATATTTACGACGCGGTTTTGAAAAAGAAACTGGTTTGCTGTTCTTTTAATATGGACGCTGTATAGTGTATAAATACATTAGACTGCTATGGTACAGACTGTCGAATAAACGGTTTTTTTGAATGAATGAATATAATATGTAGTATGTACGATTTACGCCTTATGAATAAAAAGCCGTTTCTTTTGGCACTGCTTTTCGAAGCAGTTTGTCGATTTATAAAATGGGTTACGTTCCGTTTCACGTAAAATACGAAACGACCCAGCTCTACTTGACGTTAATTTGATTGACTGTCACTTTTTATGTGTAGTGGCCAAGATTATAATCCTGTTCCAAAATCTTGTGACGTCACGTTTACTTTTCACGGGTAAAATTTGTAAAGTATATTAAAAATAGACGCAATAGATAAAAAACAATAATATCGAAATTAGTTTCTTAAAATGGGCTATATTTTCAAAATAAATTATAAAAAAAGTATATTATAAATATGTAGCATGGCCAATTGAAAATAGGTATAGGAGTGGTAGGTATTCTCTGGTATGAGTTGTGGTTAGGAGTTATGCAATGATAAACTTACAGTTTCTCCGTTTGATACTCGTATATTGCACATACAGTTCACTCACTATTTATGTTCATTGAAGGAGTATGTCCTTACATTAAGACAGTTATCATTAGTTAACTACGCAATTATTAGTTAGGGTAGTAGCTTGAACAATTTCAACACAGAATGTAAACGATGTATAGGTCTTGCGCGGTAGGTCGCGGCTGCGAGACTGCTGCGTCGGCGGGTCGACGTCAGCGCTCGAACAAAAGAGGTAGGTCGAGAGTGCGCGTTTCCATTACACGTCGAGCTGATATTTATATTATTTTATTTGTCGTGTTGTAGTGAATGTGTGTATGTTTTGTGTGTTAATGTAGGATTGTAGATGATGATCCTACATCACTCCCCTCCAGAGACCTGGCTAAGGGCGATAATAATCTGGGAATTTTACTCTTCTACCAGAACGGGTTGTTGTCGTACCTTTATTTAAATTTTCTTGAACAGGGTTCTGGTGTTGGTGTTGTGAGTCTGTCAGTACATAGGCCGGTTTTAGTCGGTCTATAGATACTGAGACTGGTTTACCTTTTACGAGCAACTTGAATACTTTGTCGCTTCTATGTATTACTTCATATGGACCGGTATAAGCTGGTTGTAATGAACCGTGTATTGAGTCGTCTCTTAGAAAAACATGACTAGTGGTTGATAATTCCTTGTAGACGAAAAATTTGCTTTTGCGGTGGCGAGAAGCGGGAACTGGCTGTAAGTTGTTGGCAAACGTACGTAGGCGTGCTGTGAAATCTGTGACATCAGTAGTGACGTCAACAGATTTTTCAAAGAAATCACCAGGGAGTCTTAAGGGTTCGCCGTACACTAATTCCGCGGAAGATGTTTGTAAGTCCTCCTTGAAAGCACTTCGTATGCCAAGTAATACTAGTGGTAATGACTCTGTCCAGTTGTTGTTAGCGTGACATATAATAGATGCTTTAAGCTGTCTATGAAAGCGTTCTACTAAACCGTTACAAGCGGGATGGTAAGCGGTAGTTCTCTTATGTCGAAAACCTGCTATTTTCGATAAGTATTGAAATAGGGCTGATTCGAACTGTCGGCCACGGTCCGTTACAATGTCTGTGGGACATCCAAAACGGGCTATCCAGCCAGATAACAATGCTTTCCCGACGGTTTCTGCAGTCATATCAGCAATAGGTATGACTTCTGGCCATCTAGAAAAGCGGTCTATGGCTGTCAAACAGTAACGAAAACCTTGGGAAAGAGGTAGCGGTCCGATCAAGTCTATATGGATGAATTTGAATCGTGCCTGTGGTAGATGAAATGCGCTTATTGGTGCTGTTACGTGGCGAGTCACTTTAGCACGTTGGCATGGTAAGCAAGTTCGTGACCACTCTCTACAGTCCTTCTTCATGCCAGGCCACACGAAACGCTGAGAAATTAGCTTCGTAGTGACTTTTGGTCCAGGATGACTTAATGAGTGGATGCTGTTGAATACTTGTAGCCTGAAGTTTTTAGTGACAAACGGTCTGGGAGTCGGTGTGCTGACGTCGCAGTACAGATCAAAGTGACTTCCAGGTAATTTGACTTTCTTCAGGCGGAGTGAAGATGCTGCTTCCTCACAGAAATGTTTGATTTCCTCGTCACCGTCTTGTGATTCAGCTAGGGCGTTGAGGTTTATTGGTGCTTCCAGTTCGTTCACACGGGATAAGGTGTCAGCAACAACGTTATTTTTGCCGGATATATGCCTTATGTCGGTTGAAAATTGGGAAATGAAGTCTAAATATCTATACTGTCTAGGCGAGCAGCTTTTCTTTCTTTCATGGAATGCAAAAGTGATCGGCTTGTGGTCAGTAAAGATAATGAAATGTCTCGCTTCCAACATGTGTCTAAAATATTTTATACCTTCGTATATGGCTAGAAGTTCTCTATCATAAGGTGAGTATTTTTGTTGACTAGTTGATAATTTTCTCGAGAAAAATGCAAGAGGCTGCCAACACTGATCTATATGCTGTTGTAAAACAGCTCCTATCGCTGTGTCAGAAGCGTCTGTAACAAGGGCTATGTTAGCTTGGCAGTCTGGGTGAGCAAGCAAAGCGGCTCTAGAAAGACTACGTTTACACTCCTCGAACGCTTGGAGGGTATCTCCCGTCAAATTGACCGGGTGAGTACCTTTGACGGTGCCTTTTAAAAGGGCGTTTAGTGGACTTTGTATTTGGGCGGCGCGAGGTAGAAATCGCCTGTAAAAATTTATCATGCCCAAGAACCTTCTTAGCTCCCTGACATTTCTCGGGATGGGGAAATTTTGAATTATTTTTACTTTTTCATCTAATGGCTTAGTTCCGTTCTGAGATATACTGTAACCTAAAAAACTTACTTCGGAGGCACCGAGAACGCATTTTGAAGGGTTGATCAAAACCCCGTATTCTTTCATTCTGGTGCATATCTTTCGTAAATGGTCTTCATGAACGGTCTCGTCTTTGGAAAATATCAAAAAATCGTCTAAGTAGCAATAGCAAAAATCCAATCCGCGTGTTATTTCGTCAACAAACCTTTGAAATGTTTGTCCAGCATTACGAAGTCCGAATGTCATATACGGAAATTCGTATAGCCCAAAGGGTGTTGTTATAGCTGTCTTGGGTATATCTTCAGGGCTGACGGGAATTTGATTATATGCTTTTACTAAATCTAGTGTTGAAAATATTTTGCAACCAGTTATACTTTGAGCAAAATCCTGTATATGTCGGATTGGGTACCTGTCTGGGATTGTGCGAGCGTTGAGCATACGATAGTCACCGCACGGGCGCCAGCCGTTGTCCTTTTTTGGAGCTAGATGCAGTGGGGACGACCAGGAGCTTTCTGAAGGTCTAGCTGTGCCGCAAGCTAGCATGGCTTCAAATTCCTGTTTCGCTATTTTTAGCTTGTCAGGGGCTAGGCGTCTGAAAGAAGAGGAAACTGGGGGGCCCGATGTAGTTCGTATGTGGTGTAAAGTGTTATGAGGTATAAAGTGTTGTGTACCAGCTGGTCGTGTAATTTCGGGAAATTCGTTAAGAATTTTATGAAATTTAGAATCGCCAGTCGCGACCTTTACAGAAGTTATCGTGCTTTTAGAATTAACAATAGATGCGATGGCTGATAATGAAGTTAGGTTGTCTACTAGGCGTTTATTGTGACAATCTACAACTAAATTATAAAAAGACAAAAAATCTACACCTATTATGGCTTTACCAATATCAGCAACTATAAAACGCCATTGAAAGTTTCGTCGGAGACCAAGATCTAGGTTAAGGTGCACATAACCGTAGGTGTCGATGGCGGTCCCGTTGGCTGCGCTGAGTTGGTAGTTGGTTCTGGCGCGACGTTCTCGTAGTGAAGATCGAGGGAAGACGCAGAGATCGCTGCCGGTGTCAACAAGAAACTGTGTCTTCGATCTGCGGTCCGTGACAAATAAGCGACCAGTAGGACTAGGGCAATCGTCAGTCGCCGTTACCGACTGCCCAGGGAGTTTTCCGATCGAAAGTCGCATGGTTTTTGGCACTTGTTTGCTTTATTGCCGTATTTTGAATGGTACCAGCATTGAGGGTACTTGCGGTAACTTGAGTTTGATCTGGAGGTAGATGATCTAGATCGATTTCGTGAATGAGTCTCTGACCTGCGATGGATGTTCCGGCTTGTTCTTGTTGATAGGGCATGTAGTTGCCTTGTCAACTCGGCTACTTGCCTACTCAGGTTTTCCATAACCGATCCTGCTGTGGCGTTTGAAATGGTGGCTACTTGAGGTGATGATGGTGCTATTTCGTTTACTCTGTCCGCCACTTCTGCCAATATTTCCAATGAGGCTGATGGTTGTGCAGCGAGGACAGTTTGGATACTGCGAGGGAGTCGGCTCGTCCATATAGTGGTCAGAAATTCTTCTGGTACATTTGGACCCGCTAGGTTCTGTAGATGTCGCAGAAACTGTGACGGTTTACGGTCGCCGAGCTCCTCGTGCATTAGTAGCTGTTTCACCTTTTTCTCGTGTGATGCCGACAGTCGCTTGATGAGTTCGGTCTTAAGTTTCTCATACTTGTTGTTCTCAGGTGGTGAAATAATTATGTCTCTGATTTCCTTTGAGTACTGATGATCAAGTTGTCCAATGACGTAATTGAATTTCGTCGCGTCGGATGTGATGTTTGATATTGCGAATTGACCTTCGACTTGTGCGAACCAAATCTCGGGTTCGTCCGGCCAAAATGGTGGTACGCGAACTCCGACTCGATAAATTTCGTGTGCAGTGGAAACACGCTCATCTTGTTTTTGAATTTTGGATGTGCCGTCATTGCCTTCTTCGGACATTTTCGTGTACTTTTGGGGTCACCAATATAGGAGTGGTAGGTATTCTCTGGTATGAGTTGTGGTTAGGAGTTATGCAATGATAAACTTACAGTTTCTCCGTTTGATACTCGTATATTGCACATACAGTTCACTCACTATTTATGTTCATTGAAGGAGTATGTCCTTACATTAAGACAGTTATCATTAGTTAACTACGCAATTATTAGTTAGGGTAGTAGCTTGAACAATTTCAACACAGAATGTAAACGATGTATAGGTCTTGCGCGGTAGGTCGCGGCTGCGAGACTGCTGCGTCGGCGGGTCGACGTCAGCGCTCGAACAAAAGAGGTAGGTCGAGAGTGCGCGTTTCCATTACACGTCGAGCTGATATTTATATTATTTTATTTGTCGTGTTGTAGTGAATGTGTGTATGTTTTGTGTGTTAATGTAGGATTGTAGATGATGATCCTACATAGGCATTATAAAAATTATAGGACTTAAAATTATAGGAACTGCAATTACCTATAGAAAACAATGCATTATAGGATATTATAGATTTAAAAAATTATATCAAACACATTTATAGATTTTTAAAATAACAGTATCTAAATTTATAGAAAATGAATATTTATAGCAACTAAAGTTATAGCTTCTGAAATTATATATTTTAGAGAATTTGAGAGGATACCCTTTTTTTCATTAGTAATTGAGGTATGGCCAGGCGTCCGTCACTGTTTGGGTAAATATTTTTTGTGTTGGCTGTACAGTTTAGAACGGTCTGCTACAAGATTCTTATAGGACAAAAATCATGAGGTGGCTCCTCAGTTGGGTAGTTTTTCAGAAATTTAGTAATTTACCTCTGTTTACTGTAAATTGTATATATTAGAGAAGAGCTTTAGCAATGGTTGTTATTGACACGAAGTTGTTGAAGTTAATTAATTTGGCACTGTCTCCAAAATCTACAACGAAATATAATTATTTCTTACTTTTTAGTGCAAAATTTTTGTCAGTATACTTATTATTTGTATTTATATATTTTTTTATTTTTGCACTTAAATTTTACTTTAGAATCTGATAATAATCCCAAAGAATCTAGCTATTATTTCACATATAATTTTTAATGTATCTGTGTCCGGAATAAAAATTCTCCATGTAAAGTTTTAGTTTGCTATTTTTTTCCTGATAGTAGACGTTATTTGAAGAACAAATTTCACATTTTTTTCATTTATTTCTTTTTGCTATTTATCATAGTATTTTAATCCATTGGGCCAATATTAGTGCGGCATTATGTTAAATATGCCATTGCCTATCAATACTTTTTTTAATTATTTTTTTTTTCTTTCTTCACGGGTTCAGCTCCCGAAACCGTGTTACGGTTCCAGGGTATCCAGCGGAAGACCAAGTCTCCCTCGTTTAGTCTATCCTGCCTATCAATATTAAAACAAATAAACGTCATTTGCTACAGGATTGCCTGACTAAATAATATTTTTCGGCTTGCACCAATGCTTGCACCTCATTTCTATTAAATCTAGTTTTAGATCAGACAAATGTAACACAAAAAAAACACAAATTAACACAATACATTTCATTGCGCTCAAAATTAAGTTCAAAGTTAGCAATTGAAATTGTGGATATCTTCAAAATATCTTGAAAACAATTGAAAATTAAATTTATTTACTCAAAGCACATTTTTAAAGACTTCGTCGTTTTCTGAGATATATTAATTTTTCTTCAACACTTTGTTTTATTTTGCCCTAATTTATATTTTCAATAATAAAAAATTGTAAATTTGTCCATTTGAAATATTAACGAAAATATCAAGAACTGAATATTAAGAACCCTGGGACGGATTATGAAAATGACATGTTTCCACTTCTCTTTCTCTTGAACCAAAGATTAGTTTAGAAAGAAAGTTATTTAGGGCGGCTTGCACCACATTTCTAGTAAATCTAGTTTTAAATCAGATTTGACACAAAAAAACACAATACATTTCATTGTGCTCAAAATTAAGTTCAAAGTTAAATTAAATATATTCAAAACATATGAAAATTAAATTAATTTAATCAAAGCACATCTTTAAAAATTTGTAATTTTTATGAAATATCTCAATTTCTCCTGAACAATTTGTTTCATTTTGCCATAATTTATATTTTCAAACATTAAAAATAGTAAACTAGTCCATTTGAAATATTATTAATGAAAAGGTGAAAAATAGAAATGTCTATTTCGAGAACCCTGAGACGGATTTTAAAAATATTTGGTTTTATGACAATGTTATTCAACGTTTGTAATAGAATACATAGGTACTGTCAAAGATTCTACCACAGTTACTGTAATTTTATACCTTAGCAATTTAAAAAAAAAATTACTCCCTTTTAAATACGTGTAACTTTTTTTTTACTGGATGATTATTTTTAACTCCATAATGACAAATGATACTTATGTTGAGATCTATCAAATCTCATTTAAATCATCATGTGGTCCAACTCCATACAAACTTTTTCTTTATGTATATCGGGCCCCCTGAAAGGAAAAAGTTCGGGATTTCTTTACATGCTTGTACTTCAATAACAGACAATGATATGTAGGGAAGAAACTTTGGACGTAGGACTTCTCCATCAGGAGATATAGGCAATTGAAAACTTTAGGGATGAAAATAACGAGCTTCCGAAAAAAAAAGTTTTGGATTCTTCGACATTCGTAATCTACATACTCGACTTTATCGAAGTGCAAAGTATCATCGACCAAAGCCATACAATTTTTTTCTGTGTATATAGCGGGCCCCCTGAAAGGAAAAAGTCCGGGATTTCTTTACATACTTGTACTTCAATAACAGACAATGATATGTTGGGAAGGATTTTTGGCCGTAGGACTTCTCTATCGGGAGATATAGGCAATTTAAAACTTTAGGGATGAAAATAACCCTCTTCCGAAAAAAAAAAGTTTTGGATTCTTCGACATTCGTAATCTACATACTCGACTTTATCGAACTGCAAAGTATCAACGACGGGCGAATTATTGTCGGGGTCAACTTCCCCGTTGATCGGGCTATAGTTCTTTTACTAAATGTTAGTTAAATATTAAATACCTAGGTACTTTAATAATTTAAGTACTTATCTAGGTTTTAAGTAAATTATTTAATTTACAGGATGGGCAATCAAAGAAAAAGGAAAAGTAGGAGACGTCTTGGTGCTCGCCAATACAAAAATTATTCGACGGCCATGTTAGAACTTGCTGTACAATATGTTGAAGAGAAAAAAATATCGTCAAGAGAAGCCGAACGCCAATTTTGCATACCAAGACGCACTATACTTAACAAACTGAAAAATGTACACCCAAAAAATGTAGGAAAACCTACATTACTTACTGAAGAAGAAGAAACAAAAATTGTCAACGTTATACTTGCAGCTGCGGACTTTGGTTGTCCTCTAACGAAACTCGATTTAAGGTTGTTAGTTCATGACTATTTAATAAAAAATGGCCGCGACGCAGTTTTCAACAAGCAACCCCCAGGAAAGCAATGGGTAGTATCTTTCATGGAAAGACACGCATCAGAACTGACAATAAGAAGTTGTCAAAACATAAAATCAGCAAGGGCAGGAAAAACTGTGGACGAATTTCTTGAATACTTTAGGAATTTGCAAGATACCCTTAAGAGGATCGTGTAGCTCAGCGTACGCAGCGAAATAGGTATTTAGAAAATCATATTCTGTCTCAAGCGCGCTCTTCCCCCGGGCATCAGTGCGACAGAGAGCACTGCAGCTCGTGAGTGTTCGTAGGTATGTTCTTCATTGAAAATTGCGTTTTGGGCGAAAACGATTTACGCAGATTATAATCTACGTACGTACGTTTTGCTTTTTTTGAAATTTTGCATTGTTTTTCAAATACAGACGGTTTACTACCAGCAAGTTATGAACCAAAAAACCGAGATTTGAGGGGCTTATAACTTTTGACCTATTACGAATTTTGAAAAAAGGAAAAAATACGTACGTAGCTTTTCATTATGTCAGTAACATATTACAAAATCGTTAAAATTTAATAATATTTAGGGGTAGTAAAACGTTTTCTCCGTTTGTATGGACATGGACGCGGTACACTACACTCTTAAAGACGTTCCTCCGACACACATTTTAAATCTCGACGAAACGAACCTAAGTGACGATCCGGGGGCGTCCAAATGCATTTTTAGAAGGGGTATTAAATACCCAGAACGCATTTTGAACTCCACAAAGGGTGCTATATCCCTAATGTTTTCAGCAACAGCTGCCGGTCAACTTTTGCCTATTTATGTGGTGTACAAAGCTGAATCTCTCTATTCAGAATGGATATCTGGAGGACCCAGAGACACGCGCTATAATAGAATAAAGTCTGGATGGTTCGACTCAGTAATTTTTGAAGACTATTTTAAGACAGTAGTCTTAAAATGGTCAGAAACGTTACCTGGAAAAAAGGTGGTTATTTGTGATAACCTATCCAGTCATCTTTATGTCGATATCATCCAGCTTTGCGAGGAACACAATATATCTTTGGTATTTATACCCTCAAATTCCACGCATCTCACGCAGCCACTGGATGTGGCTTTTTTTGGCCCACTCAAAAAGGCATGGCGGAATATTCTGCTCAAATATAAAATGGAAAATCCTCATCAACCTGCTTTAAATAAAAATCATTTCCCAAAAATTTTGATGAATTTGATTGAGGCCATAAAGCTAAAAGAGACCGAAATTATAAAAAGTGGATTTAAGGCCGCCGGAATCTTCCCACTTAATCCACGTCAAGTCCTTCAGCGACTTCCAGAATATGCTGAGGATATTGGAAATTATAATGTAGATTCTGCATTACTGGATTATTTGAAAAAAGTGAAAAGTGTCTATAGAACCTGGGAAATCAGTAACACTTAATGATTTTTTCAACAGTACTGAAAACAAAGAAACTAATGCAAGTAAGGTTAAAACATGTCGAAAAAATAATGGAGTGGGCGCGAAAAAAAACAAAAGTAAAGAACAAAATAAAAACAATGAAAATTTACAAAATGTTTCAGAAGTTATACCGGTCCATGATGCACGTCATAATGAAATAATAAATGACGGTGATCAAAATTTCTGTTCTTATGAATTTTTGGAAGGAGACACTCAGGATGATCGACTTTTTTGGGATGAATATGAGAATGTGCATCTTAGCGATATGCCAAACAAGCTTTTTGAAACTGAACTTTACGACAACCAATTCTTACTTGATGACGGAGCTCGAGACGTTGGGGCCTTAATTGATACTAACGAATATAATTGCGAAAATAATAAGGAGAATCGTGAAACCGAGTCGGAATTCATACTAGATGAAAATACTGGGTTTATTCGACTTCTAACAGGCGTTGAAAACCCAGTTGAAACTAAAAACAAAGAATTACGAGATAAGAAGCCAAGAATTTTATCAAATGTTCTCATAAACTTTGATTATAAAAAAATTAAAGTGAATACCACATCAACTTTAGCTGAGAAAAAAAACCTGAAACTGAAGAGAAGGAAGGAAAACATAATAATGAATTTGAATTACAAGATACTGCATCAGATGGAGATATATTGAACAGTAGCCTTGTTGGAAAAGAAAATGTTAAATGGACTATAAAGAGAAAAGTTTTAAATGAAAGTGAATTGAAAACAGATAACTATGACAGTACTAAGAATCATTTATTAAAAAAGAAACTGAAATTGAAGGAAAAGACCGTTAATACGATTGTATATAACAAAAATTTGGAAAAGGAAAAATCGAAAAAAAAAGATCGTTTTAAAAATAAAAAATGAGCCTAAAAATAAAATAAATATCGCACCAAAGAACCAAAATCAGAACACTAAAACTAAAGGAAAGACAAAGAGGTGCTTGAAGAGTGAAAAGTCAAGGCGTAAAATACCTAAAATAAGGGTTAGTGACTCTAGTAATAGCGACGTCACTATGAGTTTACACAGTGATTCGGATATTGTAGATATAAATTCTGACAAAGAATCCTCATTAAAGGACTCCTACGTAACTTTTGGGGCAATGTCTCATTTAACGAATGCTGTAACTTTACAGAAATCTCAAAATCAAGCTTCAGAAGACGGACAAGGGTCGACAAGTTGGGATACCGGCCATCGTGAAACTTCAGCTAATTGTAACGTAGGTGATACCATATTAGTAAGATGTTTTTTCAAAAACAAAGTAGAATATTTTGTTGGGGAAGTAATAGAAAAAATAGGAGACTTCATGGTAAAAATATTTTTTTTTTTTAAAAAGTGGCAAGAACGACAACACTAAGTTTGTCAAAACTAAAAAACCGGACATTGAAATTATTGATGCTAAAAATATTATTAAGACTATTGATTTGTTAACAATTAATACCAAAGAAACGGAATTTGTGCCTTACGACGATGATGACTACATGTTCTTCGAATAGGTGGGTAGGTTGATAATAGATTGACTATTTTCTTTTTCATATGAAGGATACTTAATTTTTTTTTTCGAATTAATAAATGACTAAAGTTGTAATTTTCATTATCAATGTTATGATGATTAATATTTGTTACAATTTGATTTTTGATATATTTTTTTATGGTAAAGCCGGTTTTTTAAAGACTGTTTATTAAAATATTAAGTTTATTGTCAGTAAGTACCTAAGTATATTGTTACAATATAAAAAAATTGTGTGACAGCTAAATATTAGTAGACTGATTAGAAATTATTAGGTAGGTATATAATGCCTAAGTTTAACTGGGATCTCACATAACATGTTACCTACATAAAAATTATTGTTACCTTATAATTTAGCTACCTAGTGTTTATAAAAATATTTTGTTACCTAAATATAAATACTTTTTAAAAACCTATTATGTAACCTAAAATAAAACTAAGTACACAAAATATACTTACCTATGATTTTTATTTTGTAGCAGCCCTAATATATCACATCCTTTTGTATGGGAGTGGATCTAATGGGGTTGGACGGGTTGTACAACATTGCCCACCTCAAAAAAAAGAAAACGAATGGATCTTTTTCTTTGTTTCCACTGCCGTTTACATCTTTGCACCATTTCTCATTATGCATCTTATTTTAAAAAATAATAAGGAGAATCGTGAAACCGAGTCGGAATTCATACTAGATGAAAATACTGGGTTTATTCGACTTCTAACAGGCGTTGAAAACCCAGTTGAAACTAAAAACAAAGAATTACGAGATAAGAAGCCAAGAATTTTATCAAATGTTCTCATAAACTTTGATTATAAAAAAATTAAAGTGAATACCACATCAACTTTAGCTGAGAAAAAAAACCTGAAACTGAAGAGAAGGAAGGAAAACATAATAATGAATTTGAATTACAAGATACTGCATCAGATGGAGATATATTGAACAGTAGCCTTGTTGGAAAAGAAAATGTTAAATGGACTATAAAGAGAAAAGTTTTAAATGAAAGTGAATTGAAAACAGATAACTATGACAGTACTAAGAATCATTTATTAAAAAAGAAACTGAAATTGAAGGAAAAGACCGTTAATACGATTGTATATAACAAAAATTTGGAAAAGGAAAAATCGAAAAAAAAAGATCGTTTTAAAAATAAAAAATGAGCCTAAAAATAAAATAAATATCGCACCAAAGAACCAAAATCAGAACACTAAAACTAAAGGAAAGACAAAGAGGTGCTTGAAGAGTGAAAAGTCAAGGCGTAAAATACCTAAAATAAGGGTTAGTGACTCTAGTAATAGCGACGTCACTATGAGTTTACACAGTGATTCGGATATTGTAGATATAAATTCTGACAAAGAATCCTCATTAAAGGACTCCTACGTAACTTTTGGGGCAATGTCTCATTTAACGAATGCTGTAACTTTACAGAAATCTCAAAATCAAGCTTCAGAAGACGGACAAGGGTCGACAAGTTGGGATACCGGCCATCGTGAAACTTCAGCTAATTGTAACGTAGGTGATACCATATTAGTAAGATGTTTTTTCAAAAACAAAGTAGAATATTTTGTTGGGGAAGTAATAGAAAAAATAGGAGACTTCATGGTAAAAATATTTTTTTTTTTAAAAAGTGGCAAGAACGACAACACTAAGTTTGTCAAAACTAAAAAACCGGACATTGAAATTATTGATGCTAAAAATATTATTAAGACTATTGATTTGTTAACAATTAATACCAAAGAAACGGAATTTGTGCCTTACGACGATGATGACTACATGTTCTTCGAATAGGTGGGTAGGTTGATAATAGATTGACTATTTTCTTTTTCATATGAAGGATACTTAATTTTTTTTTTCGAATTAATAAATGACTAAAGTTGTAATTTTCATTATCAATGTTATGATGATTAATATTTGTTACAATTTGATTTTTGATATATTTTTTTATGGTAAAGCCGGTTTTTTAAAGACTGTTTATTAAAATATTAAGTTTATTGTCAGTAAGTACCTAAGTATATTGTTACAATATAAAAAAATTGTGTGACAGCTAAATATTAGTAGACTGATTAGAAATTATTAGGTAGGTATATAATGCCTAAGTTTAACTGGGATCTCACATAACATGTTACCTACATAAAAATTATTGTTACCTTATAATTTAGCTACCTAGTGTTTATAAAAATATTTTGTTACCTAAATATAAATACTTTTTAAAAACCTATTATGTAACCTAAAATAAAACTAAGTACACAAAATATACTTACCTATGATTTTTATTTTGTAGCAGCCCTAATATATCACATCCTTTTGTATGGGAGTGGATCTAATGGGGTTGGACGGGTTGTACAACATTGCCCACCTCAAAAAAAAGAAAACGAATGGATCTTTTTCTTTGTTTCCACTGCCGTTTACATCTTTGCACCATTTCTCATTATGCATCTTATTTTAAAAGCAATAGAGTTTAAGGTTTCTGAGATATTGAGTGTGGGCAATGTTATAAGGAATGGCAGATAAAGTTGCACGCCCTTTTGACTGTCATTTTTCCGTATATATTTTAACGTAATGACAATTTGTTTGCATAGAAACATTCCTGTGATTGCGCTTTAGATAACTGCATGTATAACTTTTAAATCAAGGGATTAGTTCTTGCGTAATCTTAAATATAAGCAAAAAAGCGGGCAAAGTTGTAAGGTTTTACGGTATAGTGTCTATAGTATCAATGACTATACTTTTACGGCCATATTGGATCAAATATTGAAATTAGGGTTCCTTAAGAAAATAATAAAATCAGCTCTCATCTCATTTTTTTAAAGGAAGTGATAATAATTTCTTTCTTTGATACTTTTTAGGGGTCTCCTACATTATCTCTAAAATGTTTTGATATAATTTTAGAATATATAGGTACATAAGATATAAAATTACATTCTATAATTATTCATTTGCTATAATTTTTTTTAAACCTAAGATCGATTTCTGTAATTTTCAAAATCACTATTATCAAAATATATAAAATTAAGTTCTATAATTATTAATTTGCTATAATTTTTTTGACCCTAAAATCGATTTCTGTAATTTTCAAAATCACTATTATCAAAATATATAAAATTACATTCAATAATTATTTATTTGCTATAATTTTTCTTTTGTCTAAAATCGATATCCGTAATTTTCAAAATCACTATTATCAAAATATATAACATTAAATGATCTAATTTATAATTTGCTATAATTTTCGTTTTATCTAAAATTGTTTTCTATAATTTTCAAGATGTCTAAATTATCAAAAGGTACAACATTTAATTATCTAATGATTAATTTGCTATATTTTTTTCAGTTTATTTGCGAAATATTTATTAATATATAAAAATCTTCCTTTCTTATTATAAATAATATATATATAGGTATCATATCCGTTATCAACAAGTGATGGTTGTTTAGGTATTTATGAGTTTCAGGCGCTTCGCCGTCCGCTGCCGCGGAACGCTCGCTTCGCTCGCTCGTCTCGCGCTCTGTTTTAGCACTATTCGAACCACGCTCGTCGCTTCGCTCCTCGCTAACCTATTTTTATTTACAAATTAGGGGAATAGGAATCGAAAATTACTGCAACAGACATTAACAAAATCTACTGTAAATTTTAATTATAGTACTTATTTAAATTGATTACATTATAGAAAATTATTTTTTATGATTATATATTTGTAAATGTAAATAGAATGAAGTTATACGTTTAAAAATATAGTGAGTACACTTATTTTAACAATCCATTAGACTAGAGCAAATGATATTATAGATTAATAAATTTGTAGAAAATGAATTTATATATTTAGAAAATTATAATAACTGCAATGGACAACATTTCATTTTTCGTAAGGTACCAAAATTCGAAAACCGTTTGGAGATTACATGCTAGAAAGCTTATTTTTCATTTTTTTTATTTTTTATATCCTTTAATTTTCGAGTTATTTTAAAAATACTGAAATATTGAAAATTAAGGATTAATAGGTGCCCTAATCTGTGCTAACCCTCTAATTTAAAAATACTAATGTATGTTGGCAGAGTTGTTAGTTATTGAACTCAGGTGTTGCCTTCTATTAATTTTACCCATTTTTATTCCATTTGAAGCCAAATTAATAATTATTCTTTAAATATAATTATAAAAATACTTCTTTTATATAATATTTTTTGGAAGTTTTGCTATTTTCGAATGGGCTATTACAGGAAATATATTTACGAGTGAAACCGCGGACAAAAGCTAGTATTATTATATACATTATGAATAATGTTGTAGGCGATTTGAGTTCCGGCTACGGCAACACCTATTTGGAACACGGTATATTATACTCTTTGCATTTCTATAACGTATACTCTGTGGCTTGACTGACACTATCAGTCACTTTCTTTGGGTGACAGTTTATATTTCTTAATTTTAGTCCTAGCTAAGGTTTTTAGTTTATAAGTCCTCAGAATTTATAAAAATTCATAATTAAATTAAAAATATAAAAACTCAACCAAAAATAAAATATAAAAATACGTGTAACTTATTTTTTAATTAAAGTAACAAAAATGGGTGATTAAAAAATGAAATGTTGTCCATTATAGAAAAGTAACCATTAGTGCAACTGAAATTAGAGATTATATATATTATAAGACTTGAGATTATATATTTTCAAAATTATAGTAACAGCAATTATAGAAAAGTAGCCATTAGTGCAATTGAAAATAGACATTATAAAAATTATAGGACTTGAAATTATAGATTTTGAAAATTATGGCAACTGCAATTATAGAAAACAATACGTTATAGGAATTAATATTCTAGATTTAAAAAAATATATCAAACAAATTTATAGATTTTTAAAATTACAGGACCTAAATTTATAGAAAATAAATATTTATAGCAACTAAAATTATAGCTTCTGAAATTATATATTTTATTTTAGAGCATTTGAGAGGATACCACTTTTGGGTCTCCTACAATATCTCTAAAATGTTTTGATATAATTTTAGAATATATAGGTACATAAGATATAACATTACATTCTATAATTATTCATTTGCTATAATTTTTTTTAAACCTAAAATCGATTTCTGTAATTTTCAAAATCACTATTATCAAAATATATAAAATTAAGTTCTATAATTATTCATTTGCTATAATTTTTTTTTACCCTAAAATCGATTTCTGTAATTTTCAAAATCACTATTATCAAAATATATAAAATTACATTCAATAATTATTTATTTGCTATAATTTTTCTTTTGTCTAAAATCGATATCCGTAATTTTCAAAATCACTATTATCAAAATATATAACATTAAATGATCTAATTTATAATTTGCTATAATTTTCGTTTTATCTAAAATTGTTTTCTATAATTTTCAAGATGTCTAAATTATTAAAAGGTACAACATTTAATTATGTAATGATTAATTTGCTATATTTTTTCCAGTTTATTTGCGAAATATTTATTAATATATAAAAATCTTCCTTACTTATTATAAATAATATATATATATATATAGGTATCATATCCGTTATCAACAAGTGATGGTTGTTTAGTTATTTATGAGTTTCTGGCGCTTCGCCGTCCGCTGCCGCGGAACGCTCGCTTCGCTCGCTCGTCTCGCGCTCTGTTTTAGCACTATTCGAACCACGCTCGTCGCTTCGCTCCTCGCTAACCTATTTTTATTTACAAATTAGGGGAATAGGAATCGAAAATTACTGCAAAAGACATTAACAAAATCTACTGTAAATTTTAATAATAGTACTTATTTACATTGATTACATTATAGAAAATTATTTTTTATGATTATATTTTTGTAAATGTAAATAGAATGAAGTTATACGTTTAATAATATAGTGAGTACACTTATTTTAACAATCCATTAGAGCAAATGATATTATAGATTAATAAATTTATAGAAATTGAATTTATATATTTAAAAAATTATAATAACTGCAATTATAGAAAAGTAACCATTAGTGCAACTGAAATTAGAGATTATAAAAATTATAAGACATGAGATTATATATTTTCAAAATTATAGTAACAGCAATTATAGAAAAGTAGCCATTAGTGCAATTGAAAATAGACATTATAAAAATTATAGGACTTGAAATTATATATTTTGAAAATTATGGCAACTGCAATTATAGAAAACAATACGTTATAAGAATTAATATTATAGATTTAAAAAAAATATATCAAACAAATTTATAGATTTTTAAAATTACAGGAGCTAAATTTATAGAAAATGAATATTTATAGCAACTAAAATTATAGCTTCTGAAATTATATATTTTATTTTAGAGCATTTGAGAGGATACCACTCCATACAATATGACAGTTCAAATAATTCTAACTTTATTTTTAAATCTGAGAGCATTGATGATGATGCAGAATGTTACAAGAACACGAATAACATAGAAGATAATGATAGTGACAATGTTACAGGTGACCTTAGTGAAAAAAAATTTACTAGTCAAAAAACTACAAAAAAGCCACAAATATTACATTAGCCAAGTTATTGAGATCTTACAGAATTCAACTATGCGGGTAAAGTTTTTAAGGGACAAAGGAAACTCACACTTTGTTTGGCCCCTAATAGAAAACTCACTTAGATTACCTACTTCCTAAAAACTAGGTACTAAATTAGAAATAAAAACTTGTGGCAACCCTTGCAAATTTTAAGTTACATACCTATTCTGGTCCTAACTTCGCCTGTTTAATAATAAGTACTGTAATTTTTTTAAACGCTTCTCCAATTCTATTAATAATTACTTGTTATTATGGATTTTGAACTCTATTATCTTTAAGAAGTTCGATAGTTCATGCTTGAATAACGACATTATTTTAAAATATCCTTTGTCTCTAATTGATGTCACTGTCTTTTTGTAAATGCTGATAAAATTATATGATATAATAATACGGTACAAAACGCAGATTAATACCAAATCATTTGGCCTCGACGATGAAGCTGCCTTACCTTCCTTTCCTTACTCGTAGGCCTTACCTTACCATAATTTTTAGAATACTTATAAAATTTCGTAAATGATTATTTGTTAAATTGATTTTTATAAATAAAATTTATTTTTATAAAAAAATAAAAAATATGATATAATAATAATTGTAAGTACTTATAATTTTTACAAAGTGTACAAAATGCCAAAAGCGAGTCTTCGGGAGCAGCTATCTATTTAACCATCATTTATATAAAATGGTTCTAGAAATAGGATCACTACTATCACTAGTAGGTACTAGCGATACCAATTTCAATTGCCTAGTATCGCTAGTACCATTGATGGTACAGTTCAATGGCACTAGTGATACTACGGGCAATAGGCGAATAGGGCAATTTCTAAGAAATTGAAACAAATTCTCATTGGTTGCTCTAAAAGTTTACTGATTGGTCCGTTTGAAATAAATCAAATAGATTTTGGTGAATTAGTTTGGCGGTAAAATCGAAAAAGCTTCAAAGAGTAGGCGAAGTTTGGGGGATTGATCGTTTGAATGAGTTTGTTTGTTTGCGTTTCTGTGTTAAATAGCCCCATATAACATCACGATACGACCCAAGGGAGTGGATCAGTAATCATAACTTTGTGTCCATGGGGTGTGAAAAGCTGGTAACAAATAAAAATAAAGGATGCAGTAGGTATGTTATCAGCCCAAAGGGGTGTCGCCTTGTCGTGGCGGAGGGGCTCAGTAGCCCTGGGTTTTGTCCCGGGGTGAAACCAAGAACACCCTAGTTGGATGGGCGCGGTCTTTTTGGGCCGCACACCCCACAAACCGCTCCGGACCGACTCTGGATCAGAGTCCAGCCGGATGCGGTCGGCGACGGGTCCGGTGGGCGCTTTAGTGCGCAGCCGGACGAGCAGTTTACAACTGCACCGTCGGCAAACCCGTAAACCCCGGAGTTGGATGTTGTTGATCATGTCCTAGCAGTCCAGCGATGAAAGGGAACGGGGGCCTTGGCTTAGCCGCCTGGGTCGCGAGGAGTCAACCTCTATAAAAAATCCTTCAAACCCAATAGCGTGGCGAGGGGATGCTTGGCTGATGAGGTAGATCAGTCGCGAGCGCTCCCAGGGCACCGGCCGAAACCCTGGGTGTAATTAGGCTTACCCGGGTGCAGGGGGCACCACTCGGGCGGACGGATTACTTCCCCCATACTCGAGGGACTTGATATAGATCCAAATGCAAATTTAAATAAAATAGTAAGCGAAAACACGCTCTCAATGGCATGTTTGGAGACGGCGGGGGAGAGCGCGTATGTTGTTTGTCGAAAGCCAGAGTTGTCGTGTCGCCTAATGGTAAAAATGTTTTTTTTTTTATAATTTATTAAGTAAACAAAATATACACGGCAATTACCGCGACTTGGCATTATTATGTTATTATAAATACAAAAATAATGTAAACAGTTCAGATGTACTAAAATATTAAAAGTCAAAACACAGAAAATTAAGTTAAGACACAAAATACGTAGCTACCTACTTTGACCACCTACATTTTTTTTATAGACAATGCCGCCGAAAAGAACCTTTTTTAACTATAAAGAGGAAGATGTGTTAAAAGCGATTGACGAAATAAGTAAAGGTGCAAAAATTAGAGAAACATGTCGAAAATACAACATACCCCACACTACGGTCATAAATAAAATAAAGTTAAAATATCCAGTTTAACGAAAAATGGGACCTCCCACTATATTGACCAAGCAAGAGGAATCTTTGCTCAAAACTTGGATAATAGCAATGGCAAAAAAAGGATTTCCAGACAATAAAGAAATGGTAGTTGACACTGTTAAGAAAATTATAACTGACGAGAATCGACCAAATCCCTTTAAAAAGAATACCCCAGGCAGAAAATGGTTTTCCAGTTTTTTAAAACGACATGCAGATATAGCTGCACGTCATGCGGAATCTATAAACATTTCTAGAAGTCTGGTAACAGAAACTGCTTTGAGAAAGTGGTGTACGGAACCATACACAGTAAATAACTTTGCACACGCCGTCACTACCCCCCTCTCCCAACAAGCGTGGAGCACATCCACGCTTACATTGTTCAGCAGTCACTATTAAACACGCATCAATATAGCACGTCTTTAATTACCGATATTATCCTATACCTACACTCCACGCAGTGACTCTCACATTGGTGACCCCGACGTGCAAATAGTGTAGTGTAGCCAGTTGTAGCAAATAATTAAATAATAAATAAATATGGAAGCGGCAAAAACAGCAGCCGCAACAGCCTCAAGCAAGGCTGCCGCAGCAGAACAGCAACAGCAGAACGTCGCCGCCGTAAGCGTTACGGCACGCATCCGAGACTTCTGACCAGACCAGCCCAGACCTCTAAAAAACTAACGACCTGCATCAGTCCCAGGACTTCTTCAGCACCATGGCCAACGCTCATCATGGAGACGACATCTCGTGCAAAAACAGCTGAGATATTCAGAGCTCCACAACATTCTTCACATGCATCGGACATTCTAGAAGGACTTCAACAAACTATTTCTGCGCATCGTCAAGCAGTAACATCGCGGTAGGACCCCGGAACGACGTCCCCGGCTAAGGTCAAATGCCCGACATTCAACGCACGCAACATTTCTGGCTTAGGGAGCAGGCGATCGAAGTGCCGCCAGTCCCGCGCCTGCAAGCAGCTGAAGCAAACATCAGCAAGATAAGAGCACACAATTATCGGTGAGTGAGCGAGTTAAATAAGCAAATCACCGGTTACGTGTTACAACCAGCATAGCGTCCTAATTTCCTAAGCATACATAATATCAGCGTTTCGGCTAGTGCAAAACCTATAATGTGAAAGTGATTATACATACATACAGCTTAAAGACTCTAGTGCATCTAATATTATTTTTGTCATTACCGAGTAAATCATACTAAACTTCTACCGACTTCTTGTTCATTTTGGCTTAATTGTAGATTTATTATAATCGACATAAACTCGATCAGTAGAGTAGCGACAGTACATTGAACCTATTGCAAAATTTTGACATGTGTATAATTATTGACTACAATGCAATAACATTATGTAGAACATCAATTTTTAGAAATAAGCAAAATAATATAATATAAAATCCAGCAAACGTACTGTAACATGAGAACCTCATTGTTTTGAATGTTTTGTATTAGCATTTTTGTAACTTAATATTAAATGTAAGTAATCATAATTCAAACTGCAACTTCAACAACATTCCTTTCAACATTTCTTCCGTGCAGGCATATTTTAACTTAAACATTTTTTTCTATTTAATCGATTGTATCTATAGGCACATAATTAAATATAAGCACATAATGGACCCGTAAAACTGCATTTTTCTTATTCGTAAGCAGTGTGTTTTCATTTTTTTTATTTTTTTACAATAAAAGTATATTTTGTTTTCTTTTTTGTAAAGGGGGGAGTAGTGTACGGAACCATACACAGTAAATAACTTTGCACACGCCGTCACTACCCCCCTCTCCCAACAAGCGTGGAGCACATCCACGCTTACATTGTTCAGCAGTCACTATTAAACACGCATCAATATAGCACGTCTTTAATTACCGATATTATCCTATACCTACACTCCACGCAGTGACTCTCACAGTGGCATGCAAATTTAAAAGAATACCTAGTCGCTGAAGGCGTAGCTGACATTTTAGAAGATCCCGAAAGGATTATTAATGCAGTCTTATGCCTTATTGTTAGGTCCGCGAGGGTATCAATTTTTTTACGAAATAAAAGAAAAAGAGAAGAAGAACATAACCGTACTAGGAACTTTTGCAGCATCTGGTACCATATTACCACCCTTGATTATATACCCATATGCAGAATACCATCTGAAATCGTTAGACAAATTAATAAAGATTGGAGCATTGGTAAGTCAGAAACGGGATGGATGACATCAAAAGTTTTTTACGGCTATATAGCAAATACTCTGGTCCCAAAATTAAAAGAAAACAATACAAAATTTCCTGTTTTGTTGCTGGTAGATGGCCATTCATATAAATCAAGAAGTGTCTCAATTGTGTATAGATAATGGCATTATTTTATATTCACTCTATCCAAATGCTACTCACATCATTCAACCAGCTGACGTATCTGTTTTCCGACCACTTAAGAATTCTTGGAAGAAGGTTGTTAATGATTGGAAATTGAGGACTGGGCATCGATGCGTTACCAAGGCTCTCTTTGCACCCCTTTTAGAGACCACATTCAATTACCTCTCAAAAGAAGTTATCTGCAATGGTTTTAGAAAATGTGGACTGTATCCTTTCGATGCCAATGCAATTAGCTACGAAAAATGTATCACTGATTGTTCCCGACACGACATACCAGAGAAACCAGCTTTCATTGGTCCTGAACATTTGTTGTATTTTGAATCATTGATGTCTTCCTCCCGTGTTCGAGAATTCCGTGCAAATCAAGATTCTGCGTGGACTGGTGACGAATCAGCGAAGGAGTTGTTTTATGTGTGGCAGAAAATAGCTAAGAGAGTAAAACAAACGGCAGTTGAAGAAGAGCCTAACTTGGAAACCAATCTACAGACAATGCAAGAAAATATACACGATTTGGAAGAAAATGTTACACCACATGAAAATGAGGAAGAAATTTACCAAACACCAGAACAAATGAAAGAGGATTTTATTAGCAATGTTGACCATTTGAATACTGGAACGCCATCTCAACCTGAAACTTCAGTCATTAATATCACAAAGCACATTGAGCAAGAATCTCCTTCTACAAGAAAACACCTTCAACCAATAAGCCCTGCATTTGCATCTGCAATTGTGTGGCCCTCTGAATCTCCAATTAAACGCAACCAGAAAAGGCGTAAAAAAGTTCGCCTACCTGATGCAGTAAATAGCAGTGAATGGATGCAATATTGGAATGAAAAAGTAAACATTAAGAAAGAACAAGAAGAAAAAAAAGCTCTTAAGGCAGCTAATAGAAAAATGTCAAAGAAGAATAAGAAAAAGGAAACAGGTTCAGATGAAGAAATACCAGCAGCTCCGAGAAAGATGAGACGACTTCGAATTGATTCAGCTTCAGACTCCGATGATGATAATGTACCTTTAATCGTACATAAATCTTTGGAAGTCACGGCAAAACCAGAGAAAGGCGATTATGTGATCGTCAGGTATGAAGGGGCATATTTCCCAGGGACTGTAGAAAACACTGATGGTGATCTCTATGAGATAAGCACTATGACATTTTCTACGGGAAATACTTTCCGTTGGCCAGAACAATGTGATAAAATTTGGTACCTGAAAGATGCGATAGAAGAGAAGATAGCAGTTCCAACCTTGGCTAATAGTCGAGGTTTTTATAGAGTTCCTGAAATGGATAAATTTATGCCAAAATTTTAATTATTTTTAATTTTTTAAGAAGTACTTACATTGTTTTCTTTTTATTTTGATTTATTTTATATTTTTTGATTCATGTTAATTCATAAATACTTTATTGCAAGTTATGATTATGACACTTGTGTAAGAGATATGAATCTCTTGTTAATTATCTAGTTCTTAAATTAGTTAACAACATTATGAGCCTGGTAGCATTTAAGTATTACTTGAAACTTGTAGACTGATGAAAAGTTGTGATGATTATTACGTACAAAACATTATTAAAATTAGTAAATTAGTAATTTACTTAGTAATTAAAATAAAAATATTCTTCATTAAGAGATTTTATTTTATTTATTGGTTCACTATTGGCTCAACGTCTGGTCTATTGCTGGTACAATCTGGTCAACCTTAGGCATATTGCGACTTTCCACATTGATTGTTAAATAAAAAGAAACCTAACAGCTATTAAGAAAATTGGAATAAGCTACATGATTCTATGGTAGACAAGGAGTACGTAATTCTTTTTTTGCAATGATTGTTGTAATAATTGAGTCACAATATCAAAATTACTTTCAAAATGTCGCTTAATCGGTTTGTTACTGGTACACCCATTTATGTTCTAAAAATATATAGCTCAATATTTCTTTTTTTGTTGTTGCGTACACTTACCCACAGTGCTGCGTACACATACCCCTATACTGGGGTATAGACCGGCCTTTGTTTTCTATAGTTTCTTAAATGACTATTAACTAGTAAGCTAATTAACACAGTTTTGTTTCATTCTACAAATAATTTTCAAGCTTTTGAAGCGTCAAAGTTTAAATGCGCCACATGACTCTAATATAGATAAATCATGTATTTCAAAAATATAACTATTTACTTTATATTAGATTTATATATATTTATATTACACATAGAACAGGTTTCCTGTTCATTTTCATTCATTTTAACATAACTACGTAAGGGGGGGGCTTATGTGAAGTTCGCCCCGGGCGCCAATGTAGTACACGACGCCTTAATTTATTGATTTATTATTTAAAAAATAATCTTTGATACGCTTTTTGAAGATTATTTTCCCCTGTAATGACGAAAAAAAATCAAACTTACTCATTACTTTTAAAATTAGACTAATTTATGTATTTTGTAAAAAAAACGCCATCTGTTGGCGATCACTTGAACTAACAGTACGGAGTTTTCGCATATGGTTCATCTAGTATTCTTTAATTTAATAAATAATTTCTTACATTTCGTAGTACCTATCTATGTTGTTTTATTACTTTCTTAAAAACATTCTTTATAATCATTGAGACTGTGGTGACGCAAGTTACAATAAGCGCCACAATCTAACTCTATAACAAAAACCGTCTAGATCCATAACTTATAATAAAATAAACATCCACTACACCCTTTTTTTTTTTCAATCACAAATTGTTTAATTTCCTAGACTAAAAACAAATTAATGTAGGTTATTAAATATTTAGTTTTTACTTATTTTATTCCAAATTAGTAACAGAAAATTACCTAAATTATTGTGAAAAAAAAGTTTTATTTTCAATAATTGTCCTTTCTGGATCTAGCGCAGGTTTGATTCTAGATGATACAAGTAATCTGTGGTATAACTTGGTTTCGAGGTTTCTTACTTCTGAGATGGTCTGCTTCCAAATTAATATTGAAAGTAAAAGTTTTTAAGGTAGGTAATACAGTAACTTGTGAATAAAAAAAGATGAATGAACACATGTTTACAATTTAGAATATTCTATAATACTGGTTACAGGTTCAAATAAGGCTTACTTTACCATTCCGCACCAATTCTGCTATAGGTTTATACTGTAGAATATGCTGGGAACCATCTGGAACAAATTCACAGAACATAAATATAAGTTAACGCATATTCTTCATTGTATTTTTAAATTTACTTAGGTACCTATGTTTAATGTTTTGTCATTTGTTATTAAATAAAATTACTCTTAGTGAAAGACAAATCTTTCTCAAATAACTTTCTACTATAGCGACTCTATATTAGTAGTTGTTTATTTTCTATAAGTATAGAATTTAGTTATAAAACAAACACATTGTCAGCTATATATATGTCAGTATTGTATTGACACAGAGAGAAATTATATTGCTTCAATGGTGGTTGTAAATTCTTTTATATATTTATTTTCTTATACTCATTTGCTCCTTCTTGTAAATAATATACATTTTTTGTAGCTACTGAAGTTTACTTTCGCCACAACTACACTACCTAGTGAAAGACAAATCTTCCTCAAATAACTTTCCAACTAGTGAAAGACAAATCTTCATCAAATAACTTTCTACCTAGTGAAAGACAAAACTATTCAGGTGTCTGGAAATGGTACAAATGGATTTGAAAAATTTTGTTACATAATACATACAGATCAAGTTAATATAAAGCGTGTAATAGACCTAAAAATCTGCATTTTTAAAGGGTTTAAAATAATGACCAAGTTAGGTTGTCATTTAAAGTTGATGACAAGTATTGGATAATATTACACTAATTATATGTGTGTGTGTGATAGGTTATGCTTGTGCCCTGAAAGTTTGCTTTGGACTTAATAATAAACCTACCTTCTAAATCAATTTCTTCGTCTTTATCAGTAGTGAAACCATCCAGTATAACACCATTAATTGTTTCATTTGCTTTTAAAAACACATGGCTTTGTAAGTTAGGGTAAACAGCTAACTTGTTAATATCAAAGGTACTCATGTTGCCTGGCATTTTATCTAAAGCAATAGATTTTAGATGTTTCTCCATATTTAACAAATATTCTTGAGCATATTTATATTCTGATGGTGTTAAATAGTTAGTGCCGGATTCTATTCTTTGCTTCTCTTCATTTATTACATGTATGCAATACTTTTCAATTTTATGGAGCCTTGTTCGCAGATAGTTACTAATGATAAATTTTATTCTACTAAGTTCCATTTTATGTATTGTGGCACGCAGATCAGTTTTAGGGAGTTTATTAATGTTGCGCTCCATGTGCTGTACTTGGCCCAGCATACATTCGATAAGTTCATGACGATGAGGTAGAATATCTGGTGCTAACCTCTCGTTCTGCCACGCAGCCTCCAAGCTTTTTAAAACAACATCAGCAGTAATTTCTTCTTCTTCGTCGCTAATTTGAAGGTCTATAACGTCCATTTTCAAGGTGTTTTTTAACCACAATGTGAAGTATTTTTAGTATCTATAGAATTTACAGATTTTTTTTTATAAAAAGTGCAACTTGTTTGGTAACTTATTTCTTAAATTGGTAATGTTTATAGTACATATTATATAGTGCAAAACTGCAAACAATTTATTTTATTCGGCAAAATTCACAAAATCGTGAAAAGCGCGCGCAATAGTCTGTGGCGCCAAGTATAAATAAAGAAAGACGTCAAGTCAACTGTCAAATTGTCAAGCAAATTCCGTGAATCCGCACAAAGGCCAGCCATGGATTTCTCGGAATGCCCGGGCAGGAATTGGTGTACAGGCTTCCGATTGTTCGGCCGGGCATTTTTGACTGAGCAATCTCGGGCCAGCAATTCTCGTTCCGGACCGAGAAATGCCGACCCAAGAATTGGAAGCCATTTCATATGTACACGGATTCCTGGCCTGGGCATTCTTGGTGTGGCCATTTCGGGTTGAACAAAAATGGTCCGGGGCAAGAATCCGTGTACATTGGAAGAGAGTTATTGGCCTATATTGGCCGATCGTGATGTTGGTCCAAATTCCAGTAGTTCCGGTTGTGTCTATGGCTAATGTGTTTTAAAATAAAATAAAAGGTTTCCAGCGCTTCGGCGGCCGATCCCGCGGCACCGCTCGCTTCGCTCGCTCGCCTTGCGCTTTGTTTTTACACCACACGAACCACGCTCGTCGCTGCGCTCCTCGCTAACCTATTTTGTGTCTTTTTAAAATTATGAAACTTCAACCTTCAACCGATAGTAGTAATAGACAACATAAGTTGGGCCAACAATCATTGGCTTTGGCTTCCATTTCTCGGGTCGGGCATTCCACCCTGAGCAATTTTGTTCCGAGGCGAGAATGCCCAGGCCAAGAACGCCCGGCCCAGGAATCCGTGTACATTGGCTTCGGAATCCTGCCCGGACATATTATGTTCGATCGGAAAAGCCCGACCCAAGAATGCTCAGGCCGAGAATGCTCACCCCAGGATTCCAACGCCATGTACACGGATTCCTGGGCCGGGCATTCTCGGCCTGAGCATTCTTGGGCCGGGCTTTGTTGGCACACAATCCGTACATTACATTATATAAAAAATACTCTGTCTGTCTCTACGTCAAATTCGCACCATAGATTGATGTTGCTAGACTAAAAAAATAATTTATTTTGTACTAGCGGACCCGGCAGACGTTGTCCTGCCCAAACGTTGGCTTGCCTGCACTACCCTACCCTACCCTACCCCTACACCTACCCCTACTCCTACCTCTACTCCTACCCCTACTCCTAGGCAAAATTAAGTTTCGCGAAGCCGACCAAATTGAAAATCAGTACAGAATTTTAACTTTGTGCGGTGACATTAGGAACACATCTACATACATCTACATAGACAACAATGAGTGCTTTTAATTTAAAATGAACTTTATTGAATAGCAATAATTGACTGTTATTATGGGAAAAAGAAAAGGGCTGTTTTTAGGGGTTTTTCGGCAATTATTCGAATTGTCTCACCTTTTAAACCTTCCCTGGATATCTAGGAATATTTTAAGACTAAAATCAGCCAAATCGGTTCAGCCGTTCTCGAGTTTTAGCGAGACAAAGAATAGCAATTCATTTTTATATATATAGATTAGGTACCTAAGAACGCTAAGAACAATAACTAAAGACATAGGCATCAGTCACTTGTGTATAATTATGCTTTTTGTATCAAACTGTACTTATTGGGAAAATTCAGAGTTAGCACCTTAGACTAATAATACACTATAGTGTCCTCTTTCTACGGTTAGCACCAATAAAAGATCTGTGGTTAGCACAATCCATATAATCAGGGCGCCAGAGGTGCCGAGCATGAAGTGTTTTCCAACGGAGCGAATTTGAGCTTAAAATTACAAGAAACATACAAATAATAACATTCTAAAGTCTTGACATTGAGCGAGGTCGGGAAAGTTGTTTTTTTTTTTTTTGAAAAATATTTATTTATTTTTTGCCTTTTTTTTTTCGGTTTTTGATAAGTGTAGCGAAAAGTATTGTTCCTAGAGAAAAATGTTGAGAGTAAAAGTTGTGCAGGTGATGATTCTGCATGAGGATGGGTATTTAAAAAAAATAAAAAACCGTTTAAACAATTATGTTTAAACAATCAAAAAAGACGGAAAACGCAAAAAAAAAATTAAAACAATTAAAAGTAATACTTAAGGTGCTTGAAATTTGATAAAAATTGAGTAGGTAGGTTAAATTTTAATAAATATTAAATATGTATGTAAAAAGGTATTGTTTATGATCTCGTCCCAAAAAACCCACATTTCGATTATCCGAACTAAGTAATAGTTCGGATAATCGAGGTTCTACAGTTCTACTGTATGGAAGTGAATCTTGAGTAGGTATGGCAGAAGAAGCATGCTGTTGAGATGAGATCATTAAAAAAGATGTGTTATATCACTCAGAGATAAAGTGAGAAATGATGATGTACCAACGTGAAACACGTAGACAGACAAACACGTATAACAGTCTCGGTCGGACTATAGAAATGCTTTTTCAGATCGTAGCCTACGACTTGTTGGAATTTCTTCCAGTCCAGACTCCAGAGTCCCTTCCGCCGCGCCGTCACTACTGTTAGCCCGGTCAATATAGACATTTCAAATAACAAAAATTCCCACAGAGCCAAATATTGGTGAAGAGCTGGGGTTTACCATTACAAATAAAGTTTTAAAAATCCCCATCGATCCTATGTGTGCTACAAAAGTTATTCGGGGTCAAAGGTCAAAATTTGAGGTTTTTCGGATTTTACTCAAAACGGTAAGTTTTATCAAAAAAACTTCAAACCAAAGTTGTAGATCTTAAAATTCTCTACAAAAATGGCTTTTTCCTAAGAGTTACCATTCCTGAGATATCGCGATTCTAAGAGTATATACATAATCAGGCACTTAAGACAAGTATAAATACCTATTTTTTTATATATATTATACTATTCTGAAAACATTTATTCAAAAGATCTTCTTCTTCTAAGTCGTTCCTCATGGCTGAGGGTCGTGACACTTCAGGACAACACGCCTCACCAGCGCCCTCCAAGCGCGCGCGACCAATGGAAGCCTGCATAGTGCTCCCGGTGGCCTCCTTCACCGTGTCCGTCCACCGAGACGGCGACCTACAGCGGCTCCTCATGGAGATGTGACCGACGACTATCATCTTCTCTAGACTGTCTGGTTCGCGTCTAGCCACATGACCGAAGTAGTTAAGCAGCCGTTCCATGCACATTGAGGAGAGTCGCATTTTGATGTTCAGTTCTGCCAGGACAGACGCGTTGGTCCGCCGTGCAGTCCATGAAATGCTCAGCATCTTACACCAACATCACATTTCAAATGCGTCTATCCTGGATCGAATGCGTGCCTTCAATGTGCAGGTTTCCGAAGCATACAGGAAAATGGAGAAGACCAAGGCGTACATCAGTCGAACCTTAGTTTTTCGGGTAATCCCTCTGTTTCTCCATATCTTCTCCAAGCGCTTCACTGCAGCCTTTGCCATTTGGCCTGTCCTCACCACCTTCGCCTCACAGTCGCCGTCAGAGCGTATCATCGAACCGAGATAGGTCAGCTGAGTCACCATCTCCAGATCCCGGAGCTCATAGGTTCTCGACAATGTTCCCGCCCTATCAACGAACATGAGTTTAGTTTTCTTGCGATTGATACGGAGGTCATACTCGATGCTAACACGCTCCACTCGCCGCAACAGTTCGGCTAGCTCCTTTTCGTTCGCACCTATTATAGTTGTATCGTCGGCAAAGCGCAAGTTGTTGATTCGTTGGCCTCCGACACGAATGCCACCCTCCCAGTCTTCCAATACTCTACGCATTATATGCTCTTCGACCAAATTAAATTAAAGTGTCGCGAGAGGTGATGAGTTTACTGAGTATTTAAGAACTCAAAAATCCGTTACTTATGCTAAAATTGTCATGACAGTTAGTGGAGTAGGCCTACAGGGGAAACCACGGTAAAAAAAACGCGCCGAATACACTACCACAGGTGGCGTGGAAATGTGTGCATATCATGTATAATGTGACTCTTTGAATCGCGATATCTCAGGAATGGTAACTCTTAGGAAAAAATCATAAAGGCCATTTTTGTAGAGAATTTTAAGATCTACAACTGGTTTGAGATTTTTTTTTTATAAAACTTACCGTTTTTGAGAAAAATCCAAAAAACCTCAAATTTTTACCTTTGATGACCTTTGACCCCGAATAACTTTTGTAGCACACATAGGATCGATGGGGATTTTTAAAACTTTGTTTGTAATGGTAAACCCCAGCTCTCCACCAATATTTGGCTCTGTGGGAATTTTTGTTATTTGACCACTATTTTTATGTCTAAATTTACCGGGCTATGTACTATGTAGCTGTAGCCAATACGGGACATCCGGCATCCCTCATCCAAAATTACTGAAGCTAACACTACAATACTGCCGTGCAGACCCTAAAACGCAGTAGGTATATTAAATTTCGAGAAAACCGCGCTAAACCTCTTTGAAGTGAAAGTTATCTACCTAATTATTGATTATGGTTAGATATTTAAATTTTTATGGAAACTTTTGAATACTACGAATTAATTCTCGAAATAATTAGCACTTATAAATTAGTAATAAAAACAATATTTGATATTTTAAAACTCCATAGCCATTACGACACTCAAAATGAGACTAAAAAAATTCACAAATTCAAATTAAAATGCAGTATTTCAAGTAGATACTGCAAAATATTGTTCTGATTGCCATACATTACCGACTAAATTACAGTATCAGAGTTACTTTACTGCGTTTTAATTTAAATTATGACTATGTTTATATGTATCTATATATCATCACGTCTTTTATCCCAATATGGTATAGGCAGAGAAAATCGAATGCCATTTGCTACGATCCTAACATACTTACCTCTTTCGCCTCTTCTAAATTCATCATACAGTAAGATTTTGCATACATGAAGTAGGTAGTTACTGCATTTTAATTTTATGACACAAAAGTATGGTTAAGTATGTTTTACAGAATTTTTTGCGTAAATCGAAACATTTACTGCTTTTTAGCCGGGAAAGTAAGTAATCATTGTGAACGTATCTGCAGTTACTGTGTATTAGTTGATATGGGTTGGTGATGATTAGTTAGTTACTGCTCAAACATTTTATCTTGTCCGTATCAGAATGAAAAACGGGTTAGATATTTAGAACACCTATGATCTACAGAGTAAGGTTCATTATTCAGTGTAAAAATGATAAAAACCACTTACTGCGTTTTAGGGTCTGCACGGCAGAATACTTGAGGTACTTATTACCTATATAAAAAGTTTTACGCTGCAACTTTTTTATGACGGTTACGTCCACCCACTATAGAGGTGCATTTCTAGATTTGATAGGTTCTTTGGATTGTAAGACGCTGTTACGAATACGATAAAGTTGGTTCCCAAAATCACATACCTTTTTGGCGTTGGATAACCACATTCAATTTGGGAACCCATTTCAACCCATGGAAACTCAAATAATATTATATAACTTACTAGGGGAGTACATATACCTATATAGGAACTATAAAAAAGGCTAGTAAGATACCTATCTACGCATCTACCTAAGTAAATAATACAATAATCCAATTAGCGCGCCCTTCTTACCAGCGAGCCAGCAACCTACACCTAACCGTATTAGTTGAGTAATACATACTCAAGAAATACAGGGTTGTATTTGGATAAATGTTTTGTTGTTATTAGGTCGGTTTGTGATGATATCGTCTTCTACATTTAATAGGTAGGCATATCGATGACATTCTTCTTTTGGACATACAGCGATAGATAAGGTACCTAAGACCTATCTAATATAGGAAATATAGGAAATAGGGTAAAAGTCTAGACCTTTTATTCAAGAAAATTTCACATTTCAAATTAAATTTCATGATAAGAACATCTTATTTCTCTTACTTCGTCCCCTCTCACCCCGACTTCATGTTCTGCAATTCTTGAAGAAACAAGAAATCCATCCCTGCATTGAGAAGCTACGTTTGTAGTTATCGTCTTATAGTAGATCTAATTATGAATATTGATTTTTGCGGTGACGTTATATTTTAATCCTTGATCTATAGTTATAAAAGCAGTCTTTGCGACACTTCGGCGAGTAGTCTCCGCAGCCGTTGTCCCTCCGCACTCGAGATTGGTTATCTACAAGGAAGACTGGAGTAGTTCGTGTAACGATTTTCTTCAGTAATCTCTGATAACCATCTCGAGGGAGTCTCCATCTGGATCTTTGAAGGTGCTTTGTGATATGTGGCTTTTATTTATGTGAAGTGCAGTGTGCATAAGTGGTCAAAACTTCTAATTCCATTATTTAGTGATTTAAAGTGCGACTAAAATCCTCTGCTTACCGACTTATTCTCACTGGTAAAAATACTGGTGTTTCTTCCATTCTTCAGTGATGGTATTAGAAGTTACTATTTCAGCATAGGTACCTAAGGATTCAATTTTCCCTACAAATTCCAAACAAAAAAATAAAAAATAAAGATTGGAAAGTCTTGTATCTCAAAGCGTATTTTTTAATAAAATACCTTAAATTTCCACACAGGTAGTGTGGAGTACGACAATGGCACTAGCAAGCCTGGACCCTGGACCGGGCGTGGCGGCGCTGCAGGCATGGGGAGGTCAGGTGGCAGCTTATGGCTCCTCAAACCAGACGGTCGTAGATAAAGTACCACCAGATATGCTACATATGATCGATCCCCACTGGTAATTGTTCAGTTTAATTTTGCGGTCTCAATTTAGAGCGATATCAATTAAATTACTTAAAATAGAAAATATTTGGAACGATGAAATGAGGATGCTTATTACAAAAATGAGCATACTATTTCCTTTTTGTTTCATCAAAATCGGTTTAGGAAAACAAATAATGGAATAAAACTACCTATAAAATTTCTATTTCATAAAATGAAAGACATTTAATTATATATATATTTTAGTCTCTTTGTATAAAATAAACTTGGGTATGGATATGTGGATTTTCCAGTTAGGCTAGGCTGCCTCCTACTAAACTGCCCAATAAGCCCCATGGTTAACAAAGTTCGTATTTGTAAAAATACACATTGTGAAACAGGCTTTAAGTCTAGTTAAATATCCACAGGTACCAATTTCCACCAATGAACCCACTTTGGCACGGTCTCTTGGGATTCACCATCGGTGTCTTAGGCTTCATTTCGATAACAGGAAACGGCATGGTTGTATATATTTTCAGTACCACTAAGGTTTGTAATACATATCATAGTACCTACACCTTTCTACAACAAAAACGTTGAGTCACCCAGTGAAATCTGACCAGGCCAGGCGTTTCTAGATAAGTTTTCTGTCTTATTATTTCCTAATGATTTTATCAAGGCTATGGGCATATGGGCCTGCAAGACGTGCGGCATAGGATAGGGTCCAAGGGAGCGCACTCTAGCCGTCTATAATTATGTAAGCACCGTTTTTTTTATTCCTTCTTTCTTTGGGCCAATGTTACTAGAGGTTAGTGAATTTGGATTAATTTTGTCTTGTTCCTGCCTAGTAATTTAACCTTAAGAATATTCTAGATCAACCACTCACGAATGTTGGCTCTGCAGCGTAGGGCAGTTCGGTAGACTGCGGAGCAGGGGGCGTATTGCTTTTCGCACCTCGGTAGAAGAAGTCCTGGGATATTGTATTTTTCGCGCATATTCAACAATATATTTGTAAAAGGGTCAGCTTTCACTGCAGGTGAATAAATCATATATCAACTTATTTCTTCGTCATTTACAGAGCTTGAAGACTCCGTCAAATTTGTTAATTGTTAATTTAGCATTCTCCGATTTTCTGATGATGTGCGCTATGTCCCCGGCCATGGTTATCAACTGTTATAACGAAACATGGATGTTTGGTTAGTATTGCTTACTTACACTTTATCATTTTATAGTATAATATAGCTGTGCTTTGGGGTTGCACCCGCGTTAATAGTTACTGCTCCGCCCCTTTGGGTCGTAGCGTGATGTTATATAGCCTATAGCGTTCCACGATAAATGGACTATCCAACACAAAAATATTTTTTCATTTCGAACCAGTAGTTCCTGAGATTAGCGCGTTCAACCAAACAAACAAACAAACTCTTCAGCTTTATAATCACTACATGATTATCACTTCACTACAAAGTATAAAACAAAGTCGCTTTCTCTGTCCCTATATCCCTATGTATGCTTAAATCTTTAAAACTACGGAACGGATTTTGATGCGGTTTTTTTAATAGATAGAGTGATTGAAGAGGAAGGTTTATATGTATAATAACATTCATTAAATAGTGGAGAAATACTGTTATTTTTGAGGTTTCTAATGTGATGTCGTAAATAATTACATTTTTTCCGCTTACATTGCAAACGCTGGCTGAACCCTACGAGATAGATCAAAATAATGTACCTACTACAGTATTGTACACCTTAAAAAGGTCTACAAAAAAGTCCGTGATGGTATATGTCTATCTCTTAGGGATAACCCACAATAACCATTTTTTATCCTTTTTACGAGAAATAATGGCTTATTTACGAAGCTATTTTAAGCAATACAGCATTTTCGAAGATATTACAGATTTAAAATGCAGGGACATAGCGGTTGCGGCGGTACCGGTATTTAGTATCAGCATTGCACCCGTGCGGAGCCGGGGCGGGTCGCTAGTTATTATATAAAACAAAGTCGGGTTTGTTCAAACACTTATAACTCGAGAACGACTGGACCGATTTTCATGGTTTTTGATTTGTTGTATTTGTCTCCGTCCCGAATAGCAGAATAACTATTAAAAAATTGGAGAAATGCACGAAAAACAAAATTATAAATAAAATTCATTTCCTCATACATTTTCTATGGTACGACTTTTTTGGTATCAGAACGGATTGATGACAGAAACAAAAATTCAACTGTCATGAGTAGGATAATTTGGACGACTTGTGTCCATATAGTTATACTAGTAGGACAACCAGTATGACTAGTTGGAATAAGCGGTCAAATCGATTGGTTTTAAATTTTAATGTTTCAAGTTTTCTGTTTTGATTTCAATCGGGCAGCGGTAGTGAGAGGGGTTGGAGTAGGGGTAGTGATAGGGTTTGGAGTAGGGGTAGTGGTAGTGGTAGGGGTTGGAGTAGGGGTAGAGGTAGTGGTAGTTTTCCACTGACGAAGGAAAGTAATTAGCAGGCAAGCCAACGTTTGGGCAGGACAACGTCTGCCGGGTCCGCTAGTATTAGTATTTATGTCTTAAAAGCAATTTCGATTCTAATACTAATCGATACACATTTTTTTACACCATTTCCCCATGAACCTAAAAATCGTAGGGTTTGCTATTTACCTTCATGCATTGCAAGGACTTGTAGAGGAAGATTTTTTCAAAATGTTTTTAATAGCCCTATTTAGGCTTTCGATTCTAATTATGCACATTTTACACCATTTCCCAATGAACCTAAAAATTCATACATTTCTCACAACGTGCTACCGAAACCCACAAAATAAAAAAAGTCGTACTAAATCCATGGAAAAAAAAATCAGTAAGTATGTTTATCAGATTCTTTCAAAATGTATTTTACTAACGACTTAATTATTATTGGTTACTGCTCGCCTCCCAAAAAACATTTTAGTTTTATATGTCGTAGGCCAATCGTATAATTCGGCCATTTCATGATATCTGCCATATCGTTAAATAATTAACGTTTGTCAATTAGTCAGACCACGCTTGGCCATCCATACTTACCTATTGTTTATTTTTACAGTTTAATATTTTAATGACTATTTTTAGCATTTTGATTGTGTAAATTAGTAGATTTTTTTTTGTTTTACCATATATTTAACGGTTAACCATTTTTTTCTGCAATATTTGTACACCCAAACGGGTGTGTTCCTTGAACAAACAAATAATGTAGTGTTTGTTTTGTAAAGGATTTTTTAAAAGAATATTAAGGAAATTATCAACTTTTTTTTTTTTTTTTTTCTTTGTATGAATTCAACGATATGGCGGATTTTAATTTGCCATATCTATTGCTATCGGCCTACGTATAAATATTATACCGCGCGAAACAAACTATCTGATCGCGATAACAGTAACAAAATCGACCTAGTAATTTTTGAGTCTATATGCGCCGAAAAAACAAACATACCTACATTTATTTTAATATATGTATATAGAAGAAGATTATGTAATTGAGTAGATAACAAACAAAACTTTCAAATTCCTTAACGGCCTTTATGACAGGTGGCAAGACTGTCGCTACTTTAATTATTTTATTATATGTCACAGGTCCACTAATGTGTGAGATATACGCATGCTGTGGTTCGCTATTCGGTTGTGCGTCAATTTGGACAATGACGATGATTGCATTCGACCGCTACAATGTTATAGTAAAAGGTATCGCTGCCAAACCGATGACAAATAATGGTGCACTGCTAAGAATCCTAGGAATATGGTTATTTTCTTTAGCGTGGACACTGGCACCATTCTTCGGATGGAACAGGTTCGTTTCTCTGAACTGCATAATGTAAATTTTACCTTTATCTCATGAAATGTTTTAGATGCGATGACTATCTTTGATTCTGACTACGGAAACTATCACAAACTAAGATAACATTAGATATTACATATATCTACCTACCTACTTATATTTAAGCATTTCACAATTTGACCATAAGTGCTCTAGAAATTGATTTTTATCTGCACAGGTAGGTATAGCCAATACCTATTTTTATTTTTTTATTTTTTTTATTATTTGTAATTTTAAGAACATGAAACTGAAACCATAGACTACAAAAGTGGTGGAGGGGGGAGATGGCTAATCAAAGATGGCGGCCACCAGCTTATTATGCATTATAATAAACATACATATTAAATTTTTTTATTTACAATTTACAAACTAAATATTATATAATATATATCTACATACAAAGTTTAAATATAATAAAAATTAAACACAGGGAACCCCATGAGTGGCTCTCTAATCATGAATATGTAGTGATACATACTCATAAGTAGAAAACCTTCTCGAAATCACTGTCCTTTTTTTTTTATTTCGTTTTTTTTTATTATTATATAAACAGCGTAATTTCATTAGTCGATATTTCTTTTGAGTCTACTAATGACTGGCCATGTTCTCTTGAGGTATTTTACCTAAGTTGAAATGGAAAGGCCCCTTAGTACAATTTGTGGGAATATGTAGACACCTAAGTTTCTCAATAAGAAACCAATTGGTAATTTGGTACATGACTGATATTGGGATCAAAATGCACTTTTGCTTACAAATTCACACTCGGTCACCGAAGCACTATGAATAGTTTACAGAAAATGACTGTAAATATCCTTCACAGATATGTCCCTGAAGGTAACATGACCGCGTGCGGTACCGACTATTTGTCAAAGGAGTGGTTAAGCAGAAGCTACATCCTCATTTACTCCGTGTTTGTATACTTCATGCCCCTTCTACTCATCATCTACTCTTACTTCTTCATTGTTCAGGTAAATATACCTACTCAGATAATTTTAAAGGTAGGTACCTACCATTAAGCTTGTCGGACTTTTGTCCTACTCCTAGACTCAAACTCAACCACTAGTCACAATTCTTTTCTAAGTTAAGAAAAGTAGTAGTAGAAGGATGAAAGATTGACTAAAAAGGTTTATATGGCTGAAGTGAAAGGAAATGCTAGCAGAGGACGACTTAGGTGTACTTTTATTGAACATATAAAAATGTATTGATCGATGGAAATATTAAAAGTATGTATACACAATCGCCAAACATGTATATGATAGGTACGATGAATATAAAAGAAGCGAAATACGTATGTCAGGGTTGTAGCAAATGGCATTCGATTGTCTCTGCCTACCCCTCTTGGCATGATGATGATAGATTAGATAGATAACTTTTTGTTTAGGTAATGTGCTAAATTTTTAAAATATTTATTCAACACTAGCTTTCCGCTTCCGGCTTCGCCCGTGGATATTTTCTAACAAAATAAAATATAGCCTATGTCACTCAAGGATATCGTAGCATTCTATTCGTGCATAAAATATGATATTGTGACTTATATGAAGAAAAGTAGTTTACGCGGAAAGTTGAAAGAATGAAGGATGAAATATTGACTAAGTGAAGTCAAAATCAGAGGACGACTTAAGTGTACTTTTATTCCGCCCCGGCTTTGCCTGTGGATATGAATTAAAATGAAAAAACTTAGTTCATACAATCGTTTCCTCCGAATTTTCCAATTTTCCGGGAAATTTTACAATTTTTCTTTCCATAAAAACCTTCTCCTGACAATTACAAACACAACAAAAAAAACAGACAAATTGGTCGAGCCTTGCGCTTAGCAACACATTTAGCGATTCATTTTTAACCGACTTCGAAAAAAAAAAGAAGGAGAAGGTTCTCAATTCGGACCGTATTTTTTTAATTTTTTTTTTATTATAAAGAAGATAGATAACAATAAAATTAATACAGAAAAATTACTTAAAAAAACTTAAAATTAAAACTATTTTAAGATAAATATTATAGTTTCTAAAACACTATTTCCATTTTCAGGCAGTAGCAGCTCACGAGAAGGCGATGAGAGAGCAAGCCAAGAAAATGAATGTTGCTTCGTTAAGATCTTCTGAAGCAGCTAACACAAGTGCCGAATGTAAATTAGCTAAGGTCAATATTTTTTTGTAGTAGGTTATGATTTCTGGGTGTCTACTAGGGGAGGCGGGAAGATGGATACTTTTCTACGTCACTGATATTTCGACTACAAGTTTGTTAATGTTTATACTCAGGTGGCGCTAATGACAATCTCACTTTGGTTCATGGCATGGACACCATACTTGGTGATCAACTACACCGGAGTGTTTGAGAGTGCACCTATAACTCCACTAGCTACAATCTGGGGCTCTCTATTCGCAAAGGCCAACGCTGTATATAATCCTATTGTATATGGCATCAGGTATGTAAAAAAATATAATGAGTATAAATCACCGTTCTCAGCACCAAGCAAATCATAGATTTAGAATAGTCTCGCGGGATAGTCAAATAGAGTGCTATAGTTTGTTTTTATTGAATGGCAATTGTACTAAGATAAGTACATTTCGGCCAGTGTCACGTCGTTATTCAGTTACATACAACTGTCGAAATTTAGAATTGATACTTTCAAGAATCTGAAATAAATATATAATACTACTTCTATATTTATATGGGATTATCTTACATAATCGACCAATAGGCTAGGCATCATTGCTTCATAATATTGTCATTGCATTTCGTCAAACAATTTGAACTTGACAAAATAATGTCATTTATGTAGCCTAGGTATTTGAATAACAATATTAAAAATTACTCGATGAAGCAAAATAAACTAAAATCGAGCGAGAAAGTAGGGATTCAAGCCCTCCATTCCCTAAAAAACGGTATTGGACTTTGGGTTTTTGAGTTATTGTTTTTTTTTCTAGCCACCCCAAATACCGTGCGGCATTGTACCAGAGGTTCCCCTCATTGGCGTGCCAAGTGGCAGCCGAGGAATCAGGATCTGTCGCTTCGGCCACCACCAACGTCTCGGAAGAAAAACCGGCAGCTTAAAACTCTAACGAATATACACGAAACCTATTTATTTATATGATATGAAACAGTGTCTAACTAGTCCATATTGTAACTAAATAGATGAATGTTTTGATATTTTGGCTCTACACTGGACTTGAGAATGCCAAAGCGATGTTATTTTTATACTTTATTGTACAAAGATGCGAACTGGTGAGCGAAGCGTGTGCTGCGTGCTCAATATTCAGGCACAAGAAGACTGATTAAAACTTTTGTGTCCTGCGTATTTTGAGTGCACGCTTCGGACATCTTGTTCTTACTGGTTGTTTCTGAAATAATTATTAGATCATAGAATACTTAATGTGTAGATTTTTTCAGAAACAGACTAGTTTTACATACTCAAGACATTTTCCTAAGGTTCTGGCGGTGTACATAAAAAATACAAAAAAATGAAACGCAAAAGTACATCGTCATTAGGACGGTCCTATTCCTATGTTTATGTTAAATTGGATCCATTATATAAATTATACCGTCCAAGTATGTGTTGCAGAAATAAAATACTTATTACAACGAAGCAAAGTGATTGTAGTCACAATAAAGTTTGTTTTATTTACAATTTATTTCTAGTTTATGTTTTTTTTTTCTTCACGGGTTGCCGTACAGCTTACCTTTTTATATTATTATGTATAAAATTATGATAAAAGGCTATCTGATTCACAATAACGTTTATTTTATCTGCCAATTGCGCACTTTGAAAAGAATAAGAATTAGTGTCCTGGACAGAGGGATAGATGATTTTAGGGGTTCGAATCATTTACAAGTAGATATCGGCATCGGCACCTACTTACTTTATCCGATAAACAAACAGGTAAATTTCATTTCATCAGGCAAATACGAATAAGTAAAAGTAGCTTCCGCCGCTGGGTGACTTGGGTCCGAAAACGGTTCCCGGGAGCCGTAAGGCAGCCCGTGAAGGTACATAAAATCACTAGAATAGCCAGTAAGAATTTGTGAAGCAATATAGGTTTCTTAATTAAATATTATTAGCTCTATATAGAATGTATTTTTCCCTACACCCGGGCGCCCCCTAATTTAATTAACCGACCTACTTTCCAAGGTGCTGGGCAATGAGCTCTATATTCGATATCCGTGCCTGCTCCCCTATGAAATAAATCGGCAAATGGTTGCTTAGCAACCGTATTATAAACAAACAAATCAAGTAGTGCTTCACAAATGTTCAAGAACCAGTGATGAAAAAGTGTCAAAACGATTAGAAAATAATGCAATAATTATTTTTTATTTTTTCATAAACTATGTTAATTAGGTAATAATTTTTTTAAGTAAGAAATTGTACATTTATATAGTATTCAGTGATGACACAATGGCATTTAAAACATCATACGAACTACATCACAATTTTGCAAAAATTGCTGAAGAATCTGGATTTGTATTTAATGTTCATAGACCTCGCGTACACATAGACTGGAATAAAATAAGTATGTACATTGTTTTAATATCTTTCCGTATACTCGAATTAATATAAAAGATGTGACACACCAAAAACTTGAAACCACCGGTCACAGGCGCAGGTGTAGTCGTACTACGATGTTTGATTGTCTCTGTCTACCTCTCCTAAGATGAAGGGCGTAAAACAGATATGTCTGAGTTGGATATACGGATACTTTTCATCCTGACAAAATTTTTATATCCACATTTGGGCATCGCAAATGTTGCTATAGGTAGATCTCTGTAAAATATAGTTTGATCTCTGTGACAGCTGTCAAAGTGCTTGGAAACTAGTTTCCTTTTAATTTACTCTTTTTATAAGACTTGAAAAAGGAGGAGGTTCTTTATTCGTCAAAATCTTTTTTTTATGTATGTTCCCCGATTACTTGAAGACGGCTGGACCGATTTGGATTTTTTTTTGTTTTAAATGGTATACTTTCCAGGTGGTCCCATGGTCATCAGGTCAGGATCTGGTGATGGGATCCTGGAGAAATCGAGAACTCTTCAAATTTTATAGGCACACTTGAAGCGATTTGGGTATTTTTTATATTGGCATCTGCATTTTATATATATATATAGTAAGTAGTATGTTAATTATAATTGTCCCTGCAAGTTTTTTTTTGATTTGAAGGGTTTCAGACGCGTGTCGCGCCCTACTTACTATATTATATTATTATGTCAAACGAAATATTAATATCTACCTGTTCCTACTTCCAGGATCTATTGATTTTGATAAGTTGATAAGAGAACGCAATTTCGTTACCATAGAACAACATGTCAACGATGTGAGTATAATCAAGCAATAAAACCAATTTATAAAGAACTATAGAGTGTATAGAACTTATTCTCAGAATTATTATTGAAAGATAGGCGGCAAGCCTATCGATATTAGTTGTTACAAACCTTGTTAAGCCAGTGCAGAGATAACTTTTAAAAAGGCAAAAATAATAACAACATTAAAAATATTGGAAAGGGTAGGAAATATAGCGCAACCAACGGAAAAATAAAATAACGGTTTCGGGAGCTGTAAAAAAAGCAACCCGTGAAGAAAAAAAAAAAAAAAAAAAAAACAATAACATATCTTTTTTAATAAGTATCTAAATTTTCACATAACAATATAAAAACCTTAAAATTAATCTAAGCATTAAAAATAACTAAATAAACCAGGTTCGCGTGGAATAGTGGCAAGAATACTGGATGCATTTCCTCGCTGAATCGTTGAGCGAGGAAGGAGACAGCCTTCTTGTCACCAGAAGAGATGATCAGAAATCTTTAATAAGCTTTTTGGCATTTCAACCCCACGGACCTAGAGTTTCTACACCAAACGGCACAAATTTACTATATTTGCGCCGTTTGTTAGACTCTGCGATTTCCGCGGCACGATCCGAGTTACGAGGGTGAAATGGGGTGAACTCTAAGGGGTGGAAAATGGTTTTTCACGATTTTCAGCGAAACTAGACCTCCTATCGAAAAAAGTTAATGTAAAAGTTGTAGGTAATGAAAAGATCTACTACAACTTTTGTATTTAAATCATTTTTTCACTTTCCGAGGAAAATCGAAAAAACTGTTATTTTTATTTTTTTTTCACGAAATGTTATGGACGCTGTAATTTTTATAAATCAAAATATTTATTTTTACGTTTTATTTTGAATTTAAACTTAAAAAGAGACCTCATTTTCGGCCCAAAATACCCATGTCCTGAAAACAGTTTTTTCAATAAAAACAGTAATATTACTATGGAAAATCTTGCCAGTAAATGCGAGAAACTGAAAAAACTTGATTTATAAAGTTATTTTTCAATCATTGCTTAATTTTTCATTATTTATTCACAATTGACATCCTATTTACCTGTACTATTAAGTCTTCTATGGTTTTATTTAGATATTTTTTTAGGTCTTAGAATGCGCCCTTGAATCAGAATTTGATGTCCGAATATTAGATGAGGGTGTTGTGAAGTTGTTTAGACTTGCTCAACTCACAGTGGAGTACCAACAGTTTTGTAGACATCACTTGGATCGTAGTGTGATGTTGCTGAGACAAGAGTTGATCGCTATGATGCAGGTATTATTAAATTTTATTTGTAGTTCTGTAAACAGCTTGGTCATGAACGCTAACTAGCAAAAGTATCTGAAAACTTAAACAAAATCTACCATAATATGACCAATCAAAATGTTTATTATGTTCCAGGATGTTGAGAGGTCTAAAAAGGATCTACGTAACAAAGATGATGAAATTAGCAAGTTAAGGAAAAAAGCAAAACATAATTATAAGAATCCTCTTCCTTATGGAAATGAAAACATAGCAACTATGATTTTAAAAACTTTATCTAATAATGGAGATACGTTACTCTCACCTTATATGGCAGACAGAATACAAAACTACAACAAATGCAAATATTGTGACAAAGTATTTTTAAATCAACTTTATTTAAAAAGTCATATCTCGAGAAGACATGTAAACGAAACCGAGAATGTAGTTACTGAAGTTGATGAAAAGAATGAAGAAATTAATAATTATGCTACCGAGAATTTGAAGTTACATAACGAAATTGAACAGCTGAGACACAAGTTGGAAGATATGGAGGAAAGATTTAAAAAAAGCGAGAACGAATCGAGGGAAGTATATAAAATAGAAAAAGCCACAAGCCCCCAAAATATTGAAGTTAGTAAAGATCCTGATGGAAATAATCACGCAAATAACGATAACATTTTTCAGACAAATGATACAAAAAATTACAGATTTGAAGCAGTTGATAATCAAAAACTATTGCTAAGAAAAATTGACGAGTGGAAACTGGAAGAACAAGAAAAATATAAATTAGAAATGCAGAATCTTAAAGAGCAAATATTATCAAACATAAATACAATAAAAGAAAAAGATGAAACTACGGAGACGAAGGTGCAATTAGATCAAATTAAACAATTACGTATCACAATTAAAGAACAAAACTCAGAGATCTCATCTCTTAAACAAGAACTTACTAAAGTGGTAAGCATAACAATTTTAATGCCATTATGTAAATACATGTATTGAATGAATAATAAAGTAGGTTATTAATAATTTCTTTATTAGATTCAAACTATAAACGAGAACGCAAAAAAGGATTTTGAAATAAAAAAGAAAGCAGAAGTTTCTCATTCGGCCGTGTTACAAATCGATGCAGCACAACAATATGATAATATATTCAATGGAAGCAAGGGACACCGTATGGTTGACGCCTCAACCTATGCACATTTAACTGAGGTAAGTACGCAATTATAATTTTTAATGTTATTAGTTAATTAGGTATGTAATTTTATACCATACAATATATTTAATAATTAAACAAATATTTATTTTAATCAACATGTTTATGATTTCAGAAGACTTCACCATCGCCTAAATTAGATATAATAAATAAATCTCAAAGAAAAATACATAGTAATAACGATATCAACGAATCACATAAACGATTAGAAGAATTGCACAGAAAAACACAAGAGCTGTTGAATATGAAAAGTTCTGATGAATCTTCGAGCTCTGATAGTGAAGAAATTAATGAACTAGAATCCCCGAAAGATATGAAACCAAGAAATATTGTAGAATTGAAAGCAAGTCCACTAAATATAAATACTAAATTTGAAATACCAAACAAAAAAATCCAGGAACATAAAGTCAAAACAGTAGCAAACATTAAAAACAAAAGAAGTAATTTAGCCAATATAAATGAAGGTGATAATTATGATTCACCGGTGAAAAAAAGAAACAAGAACCAATCTAAGAAAAATGTCAAAGCTACGGGTAAACGAGGGGAATTTGTACATTCTAGGTAAAGCAACTATATTTACGGTAATATTACCTATATAAATTTTTGATCCTCTTTACCGAAAAATATTTGTGATAGTTTACCCACACGAGTATATTTAGTGATCGTATTGTTTCTATAACTTGCATATTTCAAACTTTTTTTTTGTTAGTCCAGGAAAAGTAGTTCGTGCTAAGATGTCGGAAGAAGTACACAAACGTTTGATAGAAAAAGGCGTGGACCCTCTTCAAATGGGTGTAAGCAATGAAATATTTCAAAAACAGCGAGCTCAATTACGGCACGATGAAGAAATAAAGAAAAAGGTACTTACTTAAAGACGCTTCATAACTTTTGTCCTATACAAAAACGGACTTCAGCAATTCAAGTATTGTACAAAACTTATTAAAAATTAAATTATCTATACTCAATATGTAAAAAATGTCAATATCAGCTACACCTAGGTTTCATGAAGCCCTGAAAGTCATCAATTTCACGCATATTTTCAACAGACTTTGCGACTCGAGTTCTTTTAATTTATTTACTAATGTATTTTTTTACATATGGAGTAAAAATAATTTCGCATACTTTATGGATTCATTAATTACTCGTACTTATAATATTTTTTGTTCAATACATACTTGAATTGCTGAAGAACGTTTTGTGTATTTTATTGTGGGTACCGATTTTGTTTGGAAATGTTCTTTCTTATTTATTATTATTTATTTCTTTCGCTCGGATATTGATATATAAAGAGATGCAAAATTTTCGAACACGTGCGTTTTTTAGTTGGTTACGCAAGTTATGATTTATTAGTTACTAGCGACCCAGTCCTGCTTCGCACGGGTAAAGTTATTCATGAAAAATTCCATTTTCCCAGAATAAAAGTAGCCCATGTCACTCTCCCAACTATCTCTGTGCAAAAACATCACGTCAACCCGTCGCTGTTTTGACGTAAAGTAGGAGAAACAAACACTAGTAAGGAATAAGACTTCGTTTTGATATGAAATATATTTTTGTAATGTTTTTATTGTATTTCAGCAACTTCCGAATTACGAGAAAACAAAGCACAGTATTTTAGCATTTTTGGATTCCAAAGCTGCAGAAGAAAATATGACTACTATAAATACCTCGCATATACACGAAATAAGACATTCCAGATTTTCTTCAGTACTTTCTAATGTGAAGAATAAAGCTTTATCTTTTATAAAACCTTCTGAAAAATCACGTACAATTTATCGTAAAGAAGACATTTTGAAAAGAGCAGAAATAAAAGATAAAACACCACCTAGTTCTGTTTCTATAAGCCCCGTGAGACTTGCATCTTCAGACATAGTACGTTCTGCTAGAAATGTAAAAGTACAAAAAACAAATGAAACTTCATCTAAAAAGTCAGAAAAGTCTCCAAAAAAAGTAATACAGGTTGAAGTAACTAATAACAGTAAAGAAGAAACTGATTCTGATGAATTAGATAGTATTGATGAACTATATTATGAAAAGAAAACTGTATCTCAAACGCCAACAAAATCAATAGAAAACCTTATAAACTCCCCTGTTAAAAGACCAGCGACTGTGAACAGTGTATACAGTCCTGATAGAAATAACAAAACTCAAGTTCATATTGTAAGGGCACAATCCACAACAGACGTGCATCACTCACCAGAAAAAACGAAGGTACAGAGATTTTCAATTGTAGACCCTTTAGAAGATAGTTATGATCATTCAAATGTAGAAGTAAATAATATGAAAAAGTTCTTATCCGAGGATAACATTTTTATTCAGAATAACGAGAAAAACACAAAAGGTGCGTTAAAAAATGCACCGTCAACGTCTTCCCTGTCAAAGAAGAAAGTGATTTTCGATTTAGATGCAAACCAAACAAAATCTGTCAGTGCTTCTCCGTCCCAGAGCATTACAGATAAAAGCGAGAATATCAAAAACGTTGTGGGCTCACTAAATTTGGAAGATGAATGGGATCTTTCTAGGTTAGTAAAATTATTTTGTGCGTATTTCAATTAGAAACTAGCTGTTACTTCCTATTGAGTTGTATTAAAGTAGACTCTTGAATTTTTGGGGAAGGAAGAATCTAGTTCTTGTTTTGCACGATTAAAAGCCTATGGTTTTTTAAAGTAAGCATAAATTGAAATAGGCGACAGGAAGACTGTTTGTTAATCTTGTGTTGGGCTTCTCGCTCACCACTTCCAACTTGATCCTATGACTAGTTTTTTGTTTGTGCTGCGTTGACACGTTCAAAGTCTGCTTTGACAAAGTAGTTTTGACGATATAGCTTTGATCAAGGTTCACTTTGATACCGGTTGACACGTAAATAGTTCGCTTGGATCAGTTTGTTCATTTTTTCGAGAGTAACAATACCAATAAAATATGTCTAATGAGTCAGATTTGTTACTAGACGGTGTAGGAATTATCGCAGACTGAAAAGAAAAACCCGCAAAAGGAGAATTTGGACTCGCTCCTGGATTCTACGTCCCAAAGAACTACTTCTGCCTCATATCGAATTTGAGAGTATCACACCACTTTCTTTTATTGCGAGATGCCATTGTTTTCACATTTGGCGCCATTTTTTTGACATCAAAGTTGGCTTGAAAAGTAGAACACGGTCCAAGTCAGCTTTGATTTAAAGCGGCTACACACGGCCCTAAAATCGGTGGCAATATGGCGGCGTGGTGGGGAGCGCCCTAAATCGCTACCTTGATCGATACGTGTGTAGGCAAATCGGCCCTAATTTTGAAATCGGGTCGGGCGAACCCACGATCTAGGGGCGATTATCGGGCTAGGGAGAATTGTCGCATCGTGTGTAGCGAAATCGGGCCGTTTTTTTTTTTAATTTATTTAATGGCTATCGTACTAAGATAAGTACATTTCTGCGAGTGTCACGTCGTTATTCAGTTACATACAACTGTCGAAATTTAGAATTGATACTTTCAGGAATCTGAAATAAATATACAAATACAAAAAAATAAATTTCTATTTACAATTAAATTAATTAAAACTATTTACATACTCATAGATAAAATAAAATATTCAACATTAAAATAATAAATAAATTAAATAATTCATGATTAAATACAACTTAAGATAGGAACAATTAAATTAATACATAACTGAAACTAACATATTATTTAATAAGAATGATAATAAATAAACATAAAGCTTTAAAACTATAAAAAAATTCTTCGAGTTTTGAATGAAAATCTTGGCAAGGAGATTAAGAGAGAGTGTCGACGGCATCTTGATCGACGAGCGCTTCGCTGCATGGTAGATAATATTCGGTAGAGAGTAGTATATTCCTTGGTAGAGCTGGTCGTTTTTTTGACAAACTGCTTCAAGAAACAGATTTTTGCCATGTAACGAACGAACGCTTTTATGACAGAAGGAAAATCAGTTTTTTTTTTAAATCAGGTTTATTGCTTCTGCGATTCAACTGTACGTACGTTTTTTTTGACTAACCGTTTCAAGAATCAGATTTTTGCAACCATTTACATATTGCGCTTGTGTGTGTAGTGCCTGTGAGAAGTGTGAGAGGTTCTAGCTTCCTATTAATGAAATAATTTTTAAAATCGATTCTATAGTTTCAGAGATTACCCCTACATCAAATCTTATAAACTGTACCTCTTTATAATATTAGTATAGATTATTATATATATTATATATTAGATATAGTATATGACAGTACTTTCTATGCAAACAATAAATGGCTAAAATAATTGTTCTAAGTTTCCTCATTCTGGTCAAAATAAAAGATGTAGCGGGGGGTCCTATGTATGCTAAAAATAAAAATTCTACCAAAAATACACTATGTTGCAAAAAAAACGAGCACTTAAAACTTTATTGGTTATCATTATATTTTGAAGTTAATAATGTTAAATAATTATTGTTTATGATGTTTCAACATATTATAATCTAAATTCTACATTTTTTAATCATCACAAGTAGAAATCTGAGATAAATTGAATAAAAAAATGAAAAACCAGTTTATTCAGTAATTTTAATGAGTATGAAGTGACAAATTAAACTTATTATTTTTTTAATTAATCTTGTTTAAATGAACCTACACAATCAATATCGAGTATGACCACCTCTCGCAGTTATGACAGCTGCTATTCGTTTTCTCATCCTCCCGATCAGGTTTCTTATGGTATCTTGTGGTATCAGTTCCAATTCAGCCTGAATCACAGTTTTTAACTCTGTGGCATTTTGTGGAGCTGGAGTTACAGCTCGAACCCGGCGTTTTAGTACGTCCCATAGATCCTCTATAGGGTTGAGGTCAGGACTCCTCGCTGGCCAATCCAATCGAGGAATACCAACCTCCTCCATATAGGCGGATACTGCAACGGCACGATGAGGACGAGCATTATCATCCATAAAAATGGACCTGTCTCCCATAACAACCAATGCAGGTTGCACATGTGGAATGAGAATTTCTGAGATATAGTCATGTGCATTAAGTGCCCCATTTGGCAAAAAACTAACTCCGTACGAGCTTCAGAAGTTATTCCTGCCTAGAACATTAAGGATCCTCTACCGTATGGTGTTACCTCTTCAAAGCACACGTCGGTATAACGTTCACCCTGTCTTCTCAGTACTCTCTGACGTCTATCTTCACCATGTAGACATATACGGGCCTCATCGGAAAACAGAACCTTACCCCAATCCTCAATTGTCCATAGTAACAAATTTTGCCCAAATCTTAGTCTTGCTACGTGATGCCCACGGAGTAATTTTGGTCCTCTAGCGGGTCTGTAAGAATGTATGCCTACTTCGATAAGTATCCTCCGTACAGTCTATTTGCTAACTCTCACCAATCTCACTTCTTGTAGGTGCTTTTTAAGATAATTGTAAGATTTTCGTCGATTTCTAAGAGCTTGACTGACAAGGAATCGATCATCCCTCTGCTCCGTACATATTTTTCTGTCAGAACCAGGCCTTCTACAGAGAGAATCAGTCTCTTGGAACCTCTTCCAAATCATTTAAACTTTAGAACGTGTAATTCCAAGCCGCCGTGCCACATAACATTGGTGCTATTAAGTGCTCGTTTTTTTTGCAACATAGTGTATTTACGACGCGGTTTTGAAAAAGAAACTGGTTTGCTGTTCTTTTAATATGGACGCTGTATAGTGTATAAATACATTAGACTGATATGGTACAGACTGTCGAATAAACGGTTTTTTTGAATGAATGAATATAATATGTAGTATGTACGATTTACGCCTTATGAATAAAAAGCCGTTTCTTTTGGCACTGCTTTTCGTAGCAGTTTGTCGATTTATAAAATGGGTTACGTTCCGTTTCACGTAAAATACGAAACGACCCAGCTCTACGGTAGGGACGTGTGTAGAGAAGCACCCTTGGTAGCACTCGATTTCATCCCCACCACCACTGCAGTGCCACTGCCCCGATATTGCCACCGATTTTAGGGCCGTGTGTAGACGCTTACGCTCACATCAGAGTGCGCTTTGATTGCTCGTTTACACGATCAAAGTAGTCATCAAAACCACTTTGTCAAAGCAAACTTTGAACGTGTCAACGCAGCTTTAGTAAAGTCGAGATCCTTTGCTTTATTGAATCCAATATATAATTCCTCAGCCGTATAGATCGCCGTTGTATGATAGAAAGACAAAGATCACGTAGGTATCTTTTTTTTTCTATAATAAACAGTAATATATAAAATTTAATTTTAATTTCAGTATCGAAAGCATTCCTATGAAAGAAAGTGGAGATAATAAAAATCCATCACGTACTACACCCAAGATTGCTGAGTTGACGCAACGAATAGAATCGCAATTAGCGCGTCGCGGAGATTTGAAACCTCCAGGGGTAGGCAGTGTTGACTTGCTTCGTGCACCCACAGGAAGCAGTAATACTAGTCTAGGTAGTTCTGTGTTAGATGAAGGAGATATACAGCCTGTCAACCCCATTCCAATGCCAAGAAAAATAAATGTTGATAAAGATGTAAGTGATTTAGATTTGTCTGAATTTAGTATAGATGATTATAAAAAAGGTGGGAAAAAGGCTGCATTTTAAATGACTAATTAGGTAGTCTACATATTTGTAAAAAACATTTTTTTTACAATAATAATATAAAAGCATGTAATAAATGAATATGTTATATATAAATAAATAAATTACAGATTTATGTACACAACAACTACTTCCTAATAAAATATTTTATGTTTTATCCCATGTATATGTATTTTTATTTGTCTTGATTTTGAGAATTTAATTACGGGACTATGTATGTATATTTCTATCAGTATGCGTATTTCAGTTTTATTAATAACTAGCGGACTCGGCAGACGTTGTCCTGCCCAAACGTTGGCTTGCCTGTACTACCCTACCCCTACCCCTACCCTACCCTACCACTACACCTACCCCTACTCCTACCTCTACTCCTACCCCTACCCCTACTCCAACCACTACTATCATATGTCCGTCTCCTGGCTCTAAGCTACCTCCCACCAATTTTCAGCCAAATCGGTACAGCCGTTTTTGACTTATAAATAACCTAACTAACCTACCTGGCCTACCGACTCTGGAATTAACACATTTCCGTGGTAGAAAGTAAAATACAGCGCCATCTATTGACGTTTGCAAATACATTTTAGTACACATATAAAACTCAAGATGACGCCATATATTCACAATTAAAATTTATAATTTTAACTACCCCTACTCCAACCCCTACCACTATCCTATGTCCTTCTCCTGGCTCTAAACTACCTCCCTGCCAATTTTCAGCTAAATCGGTTCAGCCGTTTTCATGTTATGTCGTGACAACGGAAAACGGGTTTCATTTTTATATATATAGATTATATCAAAAATACTAAATTACTGTACGTAGGCGGTCCGATAAGTACTTAGCCTCACCGCCCGATGGCGCCACTATCGCAAGAGAACTTTACTATCGTGTAGTAAGTACATTCTCGTAGAAGGCTACTGTCGAAATTTCAGCCGAATCGGACTCGTAGTTTTGTTTTCACGCGTGTGGAAGCGGCGTGTCCGCGGATTTTAGAAAAATGGAAAAAGAGCAATATCGGTCGGTGATTCGATTCTTGTTTTTGGAAGGGAAAACGCGCAGCGAAATCAAAGCACGCTTGGATGCTGTGTACGATGACCCTTCTCCTTCGACCATCAAAAATTGGTTTAACGAAATTCAGCGTGGTGGCACGTCGGTTTTTGATGAGCCGCGCCCAGGTGCCTGAAAACGGCTTTTACGGAGGATAACGTGACAAAAATCCATGACCTCGTATTGGCAGACCGCCGATTGAAGGTACGCGAGATAGCCGAGACAGTAGGCATATCAAAAGACCGCGTGGGTCATATCATATCCTGCATGAAATTTTGGGCATGAGAAAGCTGTCGGCGCGATGGGTGCCGCGTTTGCTCACTCCGGACAACAAGCGCAACCGTGAGACCACTTCAGAGCAGTGCTTGACGCTGTTTAAGCGCAATCCGAGGGCGTTTCTGCGTCGTTTCGTGACCGTCGACGAAACATGGATCCACTGGTACACGCCAGAGACCAAGGAACAGTCGAAACAGTGGACTTCACCCGGCGAACGTGCTCCGAAGAAGGCGAAGACTTTCCTATCGGCCGGAAAGGCGATGGCCACCGTTTTTTGGGATTCACAAGGTGTGATCTACATCGACTACTTGGAGAAGGGCAAAACGATCACAGGGCTGTACTATGCCGAATTATTGGGCCGATTCGACGCCGAATTGCAGAAAAACGGCCCCATTTGGCGAAGAAAAAAGTGCTCTTCCACCATGACAACGCACCGACCGGCTCACACCTCCGCCCTCGCCACGGCCAAATTGGTCGAATTGGGCTACGATCTGCTGCCCCATCCACCGTATTCTCCAGATTTTGCCCCGTGTGATTTTTATTTATTTCCAAACTTGACAAAGTCACTCGCCGGGCAGAAATTTGAGTCGAATGAGGAGGTCATCGCCGCCACGGAGGCCTACTTTGCAGACCTCGTATTTTTCAGACGGGTTAAAGAAGTTGGAGCATCGCTGGGTCAAGTGTATCGAGCTAAAAGGAGATTACGTTGAGAAATAAATCGCCACTTTTCAAAAATTTTCGTTTTTCTCTTGTAGACTAATTACTTATCAGACCTCCCTCGTACATCTCTAAAGTGAAAATTTATTTAAAGAAAATAAGTGTCACAAACCCACTCGTATATAATGAAGAGTAATAATCCTACTTCTAAAGATGATTAATTTTGGGCATGTACCATAATATATCTAGAAAACCCTTTATTTTATAATGAAAAATTTTATTAAAATTAATTTGTACCTGAAAACTAGCTAAAATTATGAAAAACGTCCATTAAATTCTTGTGGTGTCAAAGTTCAAGAAAATAGCTAGGTTAATTTGTTCCATTATAGTTCCACCAGTAGTACTAGATACCTGAAGAAATCCAGTTCTACTACTTCCAGCTGAATAAAGAAGCAGATGATGGTCCAAACTGAATAGACCTGGCTGGCATAGTTCTATATTGACCTTCATAATTCATAATTGTCAGTTGTGACAATATCCATCAGAGTTATGGATCCTTTAATTTTTTAAGCTTGCTTGATACCTTTGGTAGCCTATCTTATCAAATCCTACAGGCCAACAAATTCAAAGACTAATGCAATTTTATAACTTATATTTAACATAGACAAAAAGTATATGTTTACGTCTCCTTCTTTGCGTCGGTCTTGCCACCACGGATTCTGCCTGTCCTGCGAGCAGCAATCAAACCAACCTTGCGACCTGCCGATGTTCCTCGCTTCACAGTCGAAGCCTTACCTGTTGAAAAAAACAATCATTATCCTTATATATTATTTTTCAAGGAAAATTAATGTTTGATACGCCATTTTGAAGATTAATGTCCCCTCTAATGACGAAAAATAATCAAACAAATCAAAATTAAATGTTTCTTTTAAAATTTCATTAATTTATGTATTTTGTAAAAGATGCCATCTGTTGGACATCGCTTGAAGTAACGGTGCGAAGTTTTCGCACGGGTCATATAGTTAATTATTATTATACCACATATTCTTAGAAATGGCTTATAAGAATTCGTCTTCCGCTGGGTAACTGGGTATTTTACAATGTATTTAAATGTATTAATCAAACACAGCCCACAATCACCATTCAATAATAGTAAATATCTTAAATAAACCTAAGTATGCAGTTAGAATTTTTTTTTTGTCACTCTCTAAGGGAGGGCCCTTAGATAGGGATTACACTATCACATTTCTCAGATGATATTTGTGTGAAGTTATTTTTATTATGTAGTTGAAAGAAAAGCAGACTGTTGAGAGAGACTTCTTGTTGCACTCGTGTTTTTAGAGCGATGCAACAATAAGTCACTTTGTGCTCAATTATTTCGGATTGGTTCATAAGGTCCTCGACGATTTGCTACATTATTTCAACAAATAAATCAAAGACAAACTTACCAATATGTTGATGGTTACCACCACCATGAGGATGCTCCACGGGGTTCATGGCCACACCGCGCACGTAAGGCCAGCAGTTACGCTTCACCTTGTACTTGTGATATGCGCGACCGGCCTTCAAGATGGGCTTGTCGATACGGCCACCGCCAGCTACAATACCTATACAAATATAAGAACTCAGTAATTTCATTATTGTAAACTTTTACTGATTATGAAGATGTTAATCATCAGAAAGAGCCTCTGTGTAATCAGTGAAACTTCAGAGTAGGTAAGAGAAAATCATCATGACAAACAATAAAATAGACCTCTCCATTTATTCACTCTGATTCTAAATTATAAAACTTATATTGCAGACACTTTCAAAAACAGCGGTTTAACAAATGCTCAGTTACCTATGTTTTGTCTGTCAACAAATCTGACATTTCAATATGATAGAAGATAAACATTGCTATTGCGTTTTAAAAAATATGGCTATTTAGAACTCTTAATAATGAAAATATGGCTTAATCCCATTTAAAATAATAACTATCAGCAATTTAAGTTGAAAATGTTGTATTAATCTATTTTTCTAGGATTAATTGAGATTTGTCATATTTTTGACCAAAGTAAGATGGCCGACTGCCAAGTCCATATTTGGAATAAATGTGTTTGAATCACTCTATAGCCTTCAATGAAGGCCACTAGGTGTGCCTGGTCTTCCTCCATATCCATGCAAAATTCCAATAAAAAATATTTCAACTACTTATCTAACTAATTAAACAATGTGTACTTACCAACCATGCCACGGTTGTTTGAGGGCAGTACTTTCTTTGCGCCAGATGGCAGCTTAACCCTTGTACGTTTAGCATCAGGATTGTGACCTATGACAGTAGCAAAGTTTCCAGATGCACGAGCCAATCGACCACGGTCGCCCATTTTTTCCTCCAAATTGCAAACAATTGTTCCTTCTGGCATAGCTCCGACAGGCATAACATTTCCTGGAAATTTTATGAATAAACTTGTAAATAATGGGTTTGAAGCAACCTTTTCATTTTATATTTCAACTTAAATTCAGAAAGAGCCTCTGTGTAATCATTTCAATCAGAGTAGGTAAGGTTGGGTCATCATAACAATTTGTGTTTTTAGGAGATTTAGTTAGTCTTAAATAAAATGGAAGATTATTACAAAATCAGGGTTAACAATAACACATCTTACGTTTGAAATATGAACAAAAATATTCCTTACCGACTTCCAGAGTAGCTTTCTTGCCACAGTATACAAATTGGCCAGTGTAAAGACCTTCTGGAGCAATGAACAGTTCTTTCCTTGTCTTAAATTTATAAGGGTCACGGAAGTGCACGATGGCAAGAGGTGCACCACGGCCTGGGTCATGGATGATGTCCTGAAAAATTAAGTTATCTTTAGCTTCAAATATATTATACTAAACAATATTTAAATTAAAGTTATAGAGACAATATAGAATAAAAATAATAGTTGTAAAGTCATTGATTACAATCATAGTACCTACCTATAGAAAAAAAATAACCCTACTTTGTAAACATTGAAACAAAGTTTGTTACAAACCTTCACGACACCCTTGATGTATCCATGTCGCTCAGCATAATCAAGGGACCTTAACTTTGGGGCTCCCTTCCTTTTCTTCGTGTGGGAAACGAAGACCGACCCGGCTCCCTTACGTTGTGCACGGATCACACGACCCATTTTTCACTGACTTACTAAAACACAATATAGAAAATATACTATTTACGTCGTAGTAAACAATTTTAAAAACACTTTTACAATAACATTATTGAATTAATTGCGATACGTATTCAGATTGAAATAGATAAATAATTTTTATATCACAAATACAACTTACTTCGTCAGAAAATAAATTTTGAAAGAATCAGTCAATGTTGCCATACGAAAATAAGATTGAGAAACTATGTGGAAACTAATGAAACTATGCATGCGGGCTCCGCGGACTCTACTCTATTGAGAAACCAATAATGGGTTGTTTACACGTTGAGAAGCTTATACGGTTTTTTTTGGTCGCTGATTCAGTTGATTGTTGTACCTAGTAACTAGCCCTTAGATTAACGGAAAGTCACGCTCAACTCCAATTTATTTGACCTAGCCCTTTCCACCCGGACACAGAACAAGTACAATGGACTTTTGTTGGGTCTGGAAAAAAATAAATAATAAAATCCTGATAAAAATTTATTTGCTACTAACACGCTTGTGACAACTTACTGCATTCCTGGCGTAGCATAAAGTGTTTTTCGAAAATTCAAAAAGTTTACGACTCATAATTTATCTGCTAGATGCAGCGATCTTCGCTGGCTAGATGGAAGTCTTCTGAATGTCTGCCGTATGTACAAAGTTATGGTCACCTCCATAAGTAACTTACCACTTTTGAGTTTTTGACAGCGTTTATAATAAAATCGAAATTATTTTATATAGATTTTAGTAATGAAAGAGATGCACAATAAGACATGTTATATCTCTGACGTAGATTTCTTTACTTTCAATTTTTTTGAAAATTTCACATGTCGAGGTAAGATACATCTAAATTACATCTTTATGTGGTAAACGTAAAGACTAAAATCGATAAGTAAAACAGTTATATAAAAACCTCTTTTCTAGTTTAAATATTAATCAATTTAATTTTAAAAGCTTATTGTCAACTTTGATTATATACACTCTAGATCACAGAGCAAGTAAAAATAGATAGAACGTACGCTACAAACGCAACAAAAACAGTAGGGTTTGAATCAATTAGTGTGCGTAATTACTGTTGCTGTTGTTATATGAACGCGCGGTGTTACCAAGTTTTGACTATGCCTCATAAATATGGGAAGTTGTATTTTAGGTTTTATTGAATTTATTTCAACGTGATGTTTTTATTAAATTAGGAGTAGTGTGGATAATAATGTGAATTTCTAGGTTAAACACATTTTTAACGAAACAAAATAAATTTTTATTTTTATTTAATTTTAGTAGCAATTTTAATGTACAAAATGATACACATGAAACAATGAAATCTAAAAATATTACTTGGCTAGGTTTTATTTATATTTTATACGTGTATTATTATTGCAATTTACATAATACAAATCTTTTGTTCTAAAATGATCGGAACATACTACTGTTGATTTATTTGGTTGCCAGGTATCTTCACCCCGGCTTTTTCTTATAATATTAATCCACCGAGCACTAATAATCGGACCATTAGGTATTCTGAAAATAATAAATTATTATGAAAAATTATTCGTATCTTATGAAAAGTGAAAGTTGGGGGGGGAGGGGAAAAGGCCAGTTTTAGAATGAGAGGGGGGGGGGTTAAGAGAAAAGAAAAACTTTTTAAAAAAAAATTGTATGTAGGGGGCGACAATGTATAAAAAATGTATTAACGACACTTTTTTGGATGGATTCTGTAATAGGAATAGGTCCAGCTGAGTTAGCATACATTTTGACAGCGACACTTTCGTTTCGGTCGAATGGCCTTGAACAGGCCAAAACGTTCATGTCCAACAAGGACCGGCCAGAGATAGCCCGGACCGGGCATGCCCTGCACAAGAATGCCGAGCAATTTGCTTGGCCGGACAAAGACAAGTACACAGAATTTTCCCGCACATTGTTGGGCCGGACCTCTCGGCCCCGGGCTATCTCTGGCCGGTCCTTGTTGGACATGAACGTTTTGGCCTGTTCAAGGCCATTCGACCGAAACGAAAGTGTCGCTGTCAAAATGTCATTATTAGTTCCGGCATGAATCCCCTCCGATTTTTAGTTTCCCAGATACCAGATTCCCAGTTCTGCTGCTGCGCCTGCTTTGAGTGATGTTGCAGATATATATGGCTAGGGCACAATCGTACACGATGTCGGTACACGTTGCGTGCGTCCCATATGGTACTAAGGTCATACCGTCTGGTCTTTTGCCATTAGATCTAGATAAACCTGATGGCTCAAGAACAGATGGTATTTGGGCTGTCACTAAAGTGTTCTTAATAATGTTGTTCAAGGCGTGATGTCTAGAGATCCGTCGAGGGGAAAATAATCTTCAAAATGGCGTATCAAATGTAATAAATAATAGGTAACCAAATATTTCAAAAGATATGGTGGATGTGGAAAAGAGTTTAGCAAAACTAAATTATGTATACACACCGCAATGTCACAGTAAATATCTGTCTCTATAATAAGTTACTCATCATCATATATCATCATAATCTGTCTGTGGCAATGTTACGTGCCGAAGTGGATCACGGCGTCTTTGTAACAAATACCTACATAGTTTGTTTGCTGTTTGTTGTAGTTGACCCTTTTTTTTTTATGTTGGGAAATGCATCATGCATACCCGCGCCCTCGGGGGTGAGGGAACGGGTTATGTGGGACTTTAACCCACTAAAACCCCACGGTACTCCATCTCGCCGGTTAGTCGGCGGGCCACGGGGACGCGTTAGCATTCTTCCGCGACCCGCCGCCGGGTGGCCGTAAGGCCCCATCTCGCTCTGGTTTTACCCAGAGCTGGCGCAGCAGCGAGTACAGACTGCTGCGCCTTCCACCTTGGTCTCCGGTTGAGCAGCGGCTGATTTCCCCCTCAACCGCCACCGGAGACCGCGGCGACCCGACCGCGATGGAAAGTGCAATCGGGTCATGGTTCGAACGGCAGCGCAAGCTGCGCCACCGGCGACCGCCTCGGAAAGGCCGCACCCGAAGGCACGACCTATCCTGCCTCTTCTGGTCAGCTGCACCACGAAGCACAGCCGACCCCATCTCCCGACCGACCGCACGAAAAGGCACGCACGGCCGGTCGCACCTACAACCAACCTTGGTCCCGAGTCGGCCGTGCCGCGCTCATAACGGCACGTCCGACCCCAGACCCCACCTCGAAACCGGCCGCACCGCGACAGAGCAGCACGACCGGTAACACCTACCATCTCATTTTGTCTTCGGGCCGACCGCACTGCGACAGAGCAGCACGACCGACCCTGGACCCATCTCGAAACCTGCCGCACCGCGACAGGGCAGCACGGCCGGTAACACCTTCCATCACATTTGGCCGCAGGCCGGCCGCGCCGCGACAGAGCAGCACGACCGACCCCGGACCCCCTCTCGAAACCGGCCGCACCGCGACAGAGCAGCACGGCCGGTAACACCTTCCACCACATTTGGCCACGGGCCGGCCGCGCCGCGACAGAGCAGCACGACCGACCCCGGACCCCATCTCAAACCGGCCGCACCGCGACAGAGCAGCACGACCGGCAACAGCTTCAGTCTCGAGCCGAACGTGCCGCGATCTTAACGCTCTAATCGGCACGTCCGACCCCGGACCCCACCTCGGAACCGGCCGCACGGAAAACCCGCACGGCCGGTAACACCTCAAACGACATTTGGTCTCTGGCCGGCCGTGCCGCAAACAAAGCAGCACGACCGACCCCGGACCCCACCTCGGAACCGGCCGCACGGGAAAAACCCGCACGGCCGGTAACAACTTCCCTCATCCTTTGGTCCGAGTCGGCCGCACCGCGAGCGAAGACAGTACGACCGACCCAAAACCCCATCCCAAAAACCAGGCCGCACGGCCGGTGACATCTTCATATTTGGTCTCGGACCGGCCGTGCCGCGCACTTAGCGGCACATCCAACCCCAGACCCCCACCTCAGTACCGGCCGCACGGAAAGCCCGCACGGCCGGTCACATCTTCAACAACACCCCTCCAACCGGTAAGCGCCACCGGTTCCAGCTCGGAAAAGGCGGCGCTCGAAGGCGCGACCGATTCCACAGGTCGGCTGCACCGTGAAGAACAGCCGACCCCGTATATAGCCGCATCCGCAATGGACTCTGCTGGAACACCCAGAGCCCAGCGGAGCGGCATACCTTGTTCTAGAGTCAACCGTGCCGCGGCTCATGACGACACGGCTGACCCCAGAGCCCCACCTCGGAACGGCCGCACAGGAGACCACACGACCGCTCCCACCTAGCCGCTTATGCGGGGAGCCCTGCCGACGCCACAGAGCCCCTACACAGCGGCTCCACCTCGGGTGCCGCTTAGCTTCACCGTGGATAGTGTGGCGAGTACTACCACGGTTACTAAGCCCCCCCGCCACGACAAGGCGGGCACCCCCGGGGGGCGTTGTAGTTGACCCTTGAGTTAACCCTTGTTTGTATGAATCAGCCTATTGTTTATACGTCTTATGAGTTATGATAGGTAGTATCAAGATTTATGGCGGCCAGCTTGCACCCTGCACGGCCTGCACCCCTTGGCCCTTGCACCCCCGGGCATAGATTAAATAATAATTGCCCCGGGTAAAGACAGCCCCAAACATACAAACAAACTTTACCTCTCTAGAATATTAGGTTAGATGTGACAGTTTTTATACCTATTTGGATGTTCGAATGTTTGACAGTCAATGACGCAAAAAGTACTGGATGGATTTGTAGTTTTGTACCTATACCTATATAATAATTCTGTACCTACACAAAAATTTAGACCATGACCACAGACTACTATATATGACGGGGAAACCATGACCTGCAATGTGTCATAGGCTACTTTTTATCCCTGAAAATCTACGGTTCACTTCTGTCGTCTCGGACCATGACCTACGCTCCTACGTCCTACGCACGCAGTCGATGAGTCGAGCACAATAAATACTGCATGGATTTGTTTGTATAGAATTCAGCACACAGATAGACCATCATAGTAGGATACTTTTATCCCGGAAAATCCACGGCTCTTGTGGGATAGATAATATTGATTATGAGGACGAGAATATCATAATATAATAATAACTTTTGACTAACGAGTCAACTACGGGGGGGGGGGGGGTAATTTTTTACGTATTTACCTAAATACGTCACTATTCCCAATACAACGCGTACGAAGTGGCGGGCAACTGCTAGTAAAAAAATAAACGTAATGAATGTACTAACATTCCGAGACGTAATGTATCGACGTAGGAAGGTAGGTACAAAATATAAATTGCTAGGTCACGTGGCCGAGATAGGTCACGTTGCATGCGGCGTGGTCGAATCCACCAAGTTGCGCATACCTACTATAGAGGTAGAGCTGAGGGTAGAGCTCAAGGTAGAGTGTAGACTGAAGTTGGCATAAATCAAAGAGTACCTTTTTATGCATAAATTACGTTATCTGGGTACCGTACCTTAACGTAAATTAAAATCTTATAAGCTTCCTATAAGAAAATAAATATATTTTCCAAAAATTTAAATTGTTTTATAGGTATTTCATTTATGATTGTTTAATAGACGTGCGTAGAGTTTGTACATAGATATTTACGATTATGAATTTTTAGTTTCTCTAAGTTCTTGAAAATAGTAAGCGTTAACTACGAGTATTTCCTTACTCGTAGAGCGAAACACAGAGCAAGTTTGCCTTTTCCTCGGAAAGAATTTTACCAAAAAAACACAGAGCAAGTAAAACGTCGAAGGAAAAATTGTATTGATTGATTTCTGAAATTGTGCACACAGATTCACAGACTAATTTGTGTAAGTAATTTTCTAATTTTGTAGTTCGTTTGTAATTCAGACTGCAACATTTGTGCAATAATGAACAATATTTCGTATTTTTAATGTGTGAATAGTGAAGTGCATAATAAATACAAGTGATCAAAAGGTGATATAAAAGTGAATCGGCCCTTCACACAATAATTACCTATCTTATTCTGTTGGAGTAAGTATAAATACCTAGTAATAATTGAACTGTTGTTAATTATACCAAATACGGCAAATATACAGGTATTAATATAATATTTAGTACGTAACTAGTACCTACCTATCTTTATACGTTATATTTTTTTTCATAATAGTAATCATATTGCTGTTTGGAGTTTTACATACCGGGAAGATTAGATAATGAGACTTTAACTTGAACATGAATAGCGAGTTTTAATTTCTTCAAATATTAGTGTCAGTACATATGTGGTGCAAACTTCATAATTTAATGTGCTCAGACAAAAATGGAGGATGCAAAATTGCAATTGCAAATGGTGAAATTTTATGCACTATTATATCTTGTTGCAATAACTACACCCAACTCCCAAGAATAGTACTTTATTACTTTACTTTATACCTTTTATATATTTTGATGGACAGTGCTAGATTTTGCCAGCATGGGGCCTGAAGCAACCATTATCAAGACCCTTAGTTTGTTTTAGAGTATACATATACTTTCTTTTAACTGGAGATTCTACGGCAGCCTACTATTCTAGAACATACTTTCTTTGGTACTGCCAAATAAGTTAAGATTGCACAAAAGAAGAAGTTTCAGACTTTTCAGAAGTGTTGGTTGAAGACACTATATAGTAGATTATTTCCCATATATAATTTTTTTTATTATATGGGACGGGACAACAAGAAAAAAGACAATCTGAAATATTGAAAGGCAAAACCAAAATAACAAAGGAAATATGTTTAAGACATGCAGAACTATACTTTACAAGTTTGTACCTATACAATGTATTGTAAATTAATGAATAAATAAAGTTTTTAATCCAAAAATCTGTTACATATGAACCATTCATCAAAATAAAAGATAAGCAATATTGAAATTTGAAACAGAGAGTGAAGTAAATTATAATCCTATGTATCAATATATTCTGTGGTAACTAGGTAATTAATACTCTATGGTTTTGAATCCTTGTATGTATTGAAATCATTTATTTGGTATTTTTACAAATATGTTTTTCAGCAAAACCCCATTGTCTCTATACTAAAAAAAAGTCGCGTGGTCGCCACCACGCCCCATCCCCATTTTTTATCGCGATTTTAGTATTAACAATATCCTAAGTTAGTGGTAGTGGTAGGGGGTAGGGGTAGTGCAGGCAAGTCTGCCGGGTCCACTAGTATGCCATAATTACCTTTTAATTTAGTGGTAAAAAGATCTATCTTTTGAGACTATTTGTATAGAGACAGGTGAAATCTAAATACAACACTGAACTTTCAAGGGCTTTTGCCATTCTTCTTTAAAAATTAACAAATGTTTGTACTGCACAATGCCCAATCCACACCAATGTCAAAAGCTCATAATTTATTTGGCAGGAATTGCTTTTATAGTAGGCCATTTTGCTATGGGGGGTTTTTACTTACTTTTAAATATTGTTATAGATCCAACAAGAATGGTATAAACAATGGCTACTGTACCAGATTCCCTACCATGTGTGAGGCCGCAGGAGGAAGCACCCTCATCCCCTACTAAACCAGAGGCTCAACCCACCTGTCACTTAGTACATTGGTTCAGAAAGGGGCTTCGTCTGCATGACAATCCAGCACTGCGTGAAGGGCTTGTTGGAGCGACAACCTTTCGCTGCATATTTCTTATTGATCCTTGGTTTGCTAGCGCTTCAAATGTGGGAATTAATAAATGGAGGTAAGATATAGAGGTTTGAATATAGTTTATAATTCAAAATATGAAATTTTGCTGTCCTATATAATATGTAGATGAAAATGCTTTGAAGTGACTTAATTCTAATTTTATTCACACTACATTATATAACTACAGCAATGCATGCATAGTAGCAATAACATAAACTAATGCATGTTTTATGAAGTTCAATGTGTACCATTCGCCCATTGATATTTTTATTGGTTGATCTATCTATCTATCTAAGTTTGATATATTATACCTATGGTTGATGTTTATGGTTACTGCTTTGGGTGCAAAAATATTTTAAAATATACAGTATACCATTAACTTTTTATTGTGTCATGTCATTCTAATTTAAATTCACAGACAGATGTCTTATGTGAATCACCTCACAATAAATAGATATTTCAAGGGTAACTTCACATATAGAACTGGGTATGATAGTTTACTAGATTTTAATACATTATATACATAATTTTTTCTTGTAGATTCCTTTTACAATGCCTGGAAGACTTAGACAAGAGTCTGAAGAAGTTGAACTCCCGTTTATTTGTGGTGCGCGGGCAGCCCGCCGATGCTCTGCCGAGGTTATTCCGGGAGTGGGGAACTACTATGCTGACTTTCGAGGAGGATCCAGAACCGTACGGCCGGATCAGGGACCATAATATTATCTCAAAGTGTCGCGAGGTGGGGGTCTCTGTACTCTCGCGGGTCTCGCACACTCTCTTCAAGTTGGACAGGTGAGTGAATTTGGCTGCCTTATTATGTATGGTCCAGAACAGAGCAATGTCTCTTCTTCTTTCTCCGGCCTTATCCCATGTTTAATTGGGGTCGGCTCTCCTAATCGCTTTTCGCCAGCTTGATCTATTCTGGGTCGTCAGTGGGTCCAGTTCTAGGGCTTTGAGGTCATTATCTATTGCTGAAAGCCATGAGAGTCGGGGTCTGCCGCGGCGTGGCGGTCGGTCAGAGAAATGTGTTGAAATAAAATAAATGTCTAACCTACTGAAATACGTTTAGTTTATTACATATGTGCAATGTGCATGTCCTTGACTGTACCTACATATTTTGCAAATAGCAAGTTATACTCTAGCAATTTCCTTACGTCCTTGAGTTACCACTAAATATATTTTCATTTGTGATCCTTGGGTTAAGAAGACATAAATCACTCAGTAAAACTATAAAACAAGTCTGTCTGATTTTTTAGCTAATTTGAAATGCAATTCTCGCTTCTTATTTTATAATGGCTCCATCAATGTTAATCAATAAATTGCCAATGTCAAGTATTATAGACGTCATAGGAACAATAGCCGATTAATCGGTAGTTAAGATGTTCCCGGATTAAACTGGATTCCCCATCACGTCACGGCGTACGCGTGCGTTGACCGCCATGACATGACGTGGCGTGGAATCCAAACAACCATTAACTTTTTTATCTAAATACCTATATAAAATAGTTGTGTCGCTGACTGACTGACAATCAGCGCACAGCCTAAACCACTGAAAATGTAAATATGAAAACTGGATGGTGGATATATTCCTTTAGGGCGTGTAGAGGTGCACAAAGAAAGGATTTTCCTAAGGGGTTGAATGTTTGTATGGAAAAACGTATTCCTTGAGTGGACGAGGGGCACACCGAAATTATCGGGCATAAAAAAGCGAAATACAGGATTTGTTGTTTTTCGATGTATTCTTCCTTATACTTTATGTACTTCTGCATTCGTCCAAACGAATTATTAATGAAGTTGGTTTTGACAAAATGGCCGATTTGTAAGTTTGTACAGCTGCTTCTGGGTCTTCAAACTGCTGGCCACGTATCAAATCTTTCATTCTAGGGAATGTAAAGAAATCATTAGTGCTCTGAGCCCCTACCACAAATTTTACCAAGCTATACACGTTACAGTTTGTAGTAAATTATTTGTATGAAATTGTATGGGAAACTGTGCTACGCTGTCGACGCGACGTATAGTATAGTTAACTATATAAAAGTCGCAACATGAGTTTCTGTAGTTACCTATAGCCTTACGTAAACTACAATAGCTATTATAGTTGTATTTTTTTTACGTAGTAACCCTAACCATACAAATTCGGTAAGTACCAAGAGTCAAATATTCGACAAACTGTCATAATAGTAATTTACTATTTACGTTTATCACCTACCTACATTTTTAAGTGTAAGATTGATTTCGAAGCGGTTAAACATTATTATTTTATTATATTTCTTCAATATTATATTTACTTAGTAAAAAATATTTGGCGGCACTTAAGTATTAAAAAAATGTAATAGTGTCTACTTGTTGCCATTGGACATAGATTTGTCACGTATTTAACAGACAAAAATATGTGTTATTTTTAGAAGAAGTATATTATTAAAGAAAATTGGTGTATCGTATTTTTGGCTCGAGTAAAAATTGAACCCAGCACTCCAGCTTTCAAGTCAACGCCACGCCTTATTAGGCTATCGACTCCTTAGGAAGCAGTAGCAACCTTTTTGTTTTCGAAGGGTGTTTGCATTTACAAAAAACAACGGACGGGTCTTTTAGACGATGATGACGCTATCCTTGTCTCTAATACACTTTGCGTATTTACATAAATAACGTCACTATTCCTAATACAACGCGTACGAAGTCGCGGGTAACTGCTGGTAAGTAATATTACTATAGATTACATGACTTTCTGATCGAATGGTTTCCCGTTTCAGGATCATCGAACTCAACGGTGGGAAGGCGCCATTGACATACCATCAATTCCAAGCATTGATTGCTAGCATGCCACCACCGCTGCCAGCAGAAGATGCCATTTCTGTGGACAATCTGAACGGTGCCTACACTCCTATACCTGATAACTATGAGGAACGGTTCAGTGTGCCTACATTGGATGAACTAGGTGTGTATCTTTATCAGAAACATGTACTAGAGTCTATAATAGTAACTAGACATCACGATAGATATAATGATTATACGTACTAAAGAAACCTTTTCGATCGTTTCGTTTCAAAGACATCATACGACAAAGTCGGGCGATAACTTAAAAATCAAGCAACTAATTTAACAAGAATTAATTGAGATAATTTATTTAAATTTTAAAACAAATCGAGCAGTTTTCGAGTTATGTAATAAAAACATGTTTACATACATACACATACATGTATGTGTGTAAATACATACATGTATGTGTAATGTTTTGGAGATCCATTACAAAATAGTCGGAATAGCTTCCTACGATCTGTTGAAAACTCGATTTCCAGAAATCGGACTAAAATCAATAACTTTAATTTTCATAGCAGGAAGTGAAAAACATACTAAAGAAACTTATTTTTTTATAGGTTTCGACGCAGAAGCTATAAAACCAGGTCCCTGGATTGGAGGGGAAAGTGAGGCGTTAACTCGTTTAGAACGTCATTTGGAACGTAAAGTTTGGGTGGCGTCGTTTGGCCGCCCCAAAATGACTCCTCAGTCACTTTTGGCAAGTCAGACTGGATTGTCACCATATTTGAGGTAATTGCTAAACAAGGAAATATAGTTGCAATGTCCGATTCTAAAGAGTTTAACAATATATGTAAATCTTAACTAATTTTATAAATGGGCAAAGTGTGTTAATTGTTTGTCCTTCAGTGACGTCAAGACAGAGCAAACGGATCGACACCTCAACAGAACTGGCTACTCGTTAGGTATAGTCTCACAAATCGGCTAAAAGAGGGCGACTTTGGTCTTCCGCTGGGTAAGCTGGGACGGATAAGACATAGGCTACTTTTTGTCCCGGAAATCCTTCAGGATAAAATATTTTGTCACATTTCCATATTCCACGGGTGAAGCTTGGGCAGAAAGCTCTTCTTCTTAGTCGTGGTGCTCTTCACGCACCTTGTATAGACTGGCCATGGTTAACTTTCTTGGAAAGAATAGTGCAGTGGTTTCCCTTTGCTTTCTGCACCAGATATTTTGAGACTATTTAGGTCTTCAGGCTCGCTGTAGCCTCTTCCAGCCAGTTTCCTAGCTAGGTATATGGTTATACCGCCATTGCTCGGTCGCCAGAGCCTCGTTTGTTGTCTAGCAGAGGGTATCAAGCGTGCAGGTGAGGATGACATTTGGGGTCGCATAGATTTATTCCGTTCTCCGCCTCACCCCCCTAGAAAGCTAGTCTATCCATATTTCATTATTTAATGTGACGTGTCATGGAGGCCTTCTATTATATAATTTTCAGATTTGGCTGTCTATCAACCAGGCTGTTCTACTATCAGTTGTCGGCCTTATATGTGAGAGTAAAAAACGCTCACCCGCCTCTCTCCTTGCACGGGCAGCTTCTGTGGCGGGAGTTCTTCTATTGTGCCGCTACGAGAAATCCTAACTTCGATCGCATGGAAGGCAACCCAATATGTGTCCAAATTCCATGGGATAAGAATGTTAATGCTTTGGCTAAGTGGGGTAACGTAAGTGAACCATAATAATATAATAAAACTGATGTCATATTGTCGGTGCCATTATTGAACCGATTTGGATGAGAAAAATTTAGTGCGTACAGTGGAGGAACATTTATTTATAAATTAATGGGGTTAGCCAATAGTAACATTTATTATATGGAATTTAAGATATGGTATGGAACTTTTATCTTATTTTAACTATTACCAAATAAATAAAATTCAAATATTTATAACTAAATGGTACGAGTTGTATTAGGATTACAACGTTTACACCCCATTTCACCCCCTTTTTGTCCTTTTTTTTTTCAGAATATACTTTGTAAATAGATATGTTAGGCCACAAATAAATATAAATATTAGTGGGTTTTATAGTCACCGGTAGCGAAATCTGACCCATCTTAAGACTAATATATTGCTCATAAAAAAAAAACATTATATCGGTACCTAAAAGTGTTTTATTATTTTGCTACAGGGTCAAACAGGTTTTCCTTGGATTGACGCCATAATGACGCAACTGCGAGAGGAAGGTTGGATACATCACTTGGCGCGACACGCTGTTGCCTGTTTCCTTACTAGAGGTGACCTGTGGATCTCTTGGGAAGAAGGAATGAAGGTACAATTGTCGTACTAACAGAGCTAGAGTATTTATACAGGATAGATCATAATAAATACAGCGAGTGTGAGCGAGACAGACATCCCAACAATCAAAAAGCGGTATTATAACTATCCTAGAACCATCATACTTATAATGAATTTATAAGCGCTTTCTAGCCCGGAAAAGGGCACACTCTATAGGCGTGTTTTCTCTTGTAACACCCTGATAGAACTATCCCTAAATTTGACTTACGACTATAATAGCCTTGTAACGGCTCTGTAAAACTACATGCTACTACAAAACTAACTTTAAGTATCTAACAGAACTAACCAAGATTATTACCAAATTCTTCAACAAGTTCATTCGTTCATTAAATATCTACTATTAACGATTTCTGAACGTTTCATCCAAATTCATTCAAAGATGCACGTGTGAGACACGTGACGTGGTTTTAAAAATTTTGCTTTCCAAAAAAATTGTTTTTCTAATTGTAATTGTTTCGACGGAAAATGACTTTGTTCAACACAGACCTTGAAAAAAATCCTTTCATATTTCATAAAAATATATATAGAATTACGTCAAGGAACGGACATTAGGGGATAACAAAATCAGCCCCGAAAAATAAGCAGATTATGAATTAAATAACTCTTAGTTGCAACGATGAAAATCTCCGTTAATAAGTATTTTTTTGTGGTTAAGAAACATTGAAACTACTCGATAATCAGCAAAACGGACATTAGGCGATGTCACAAATTTGAGCTGTAGTTGTCCATATTAAACAGAACAAGTGGCAAGCCATTAATGGTAGTTCCATTGTGTCACTTATTTAACAGAAGACGTAATTAGGTAAGTATATATTAACTTTACTTGCCCTACGAAGCACGAGTAGTCGATTAAAGCACACTTGGGAGTTTCTTTGATACTGCTTCACAGATTTTAATTGAACGTCCGGACGACACATTTTTAATGGCCGGTGATTTTAATATCCCTTATTCCTTATCTGATAATAATTGCCCAATTTTGACCCTTGATACTGGTGGTGGGGATGCAGTTCTATGTCTCAGCTGGACCTGATGGAATCCATCCAATGCTAATTAAAAGGTGCTTCACTGGTCTATCCTTACCTGTCACTATAATTTTTAATAAATCCTTGACTGAAGGTCGCGTCCCCAGTATTTGGAAACAAGCATTAATAACACCAGTTCCTAAAGGATCCATTAGTCAGGATATTGAAAGGTACCGCCCTATTTCTAAGCTGTGTCAATTTAGTAAAATATTAGAAAAAATTATAAGCGACCAGATATTTGCTATAGTACATAAACACATAACTCCCATTCAACACGGATTCTACAAAGGTCGTAGCGTTGACACTAACTTGCTGTCTTTCACTGAAATTGTTCTTAGGGCTATGGACAATAATTACCAGGTAGATGCCGTGTATACCGATTTTACTAAGGCTTTTGACAAAATTTCTCACAATACATTACTCTTGAAACTGTGGCGGCTCGGTATACATGGTGATCTGTTCCGATGGCTGAAATCATATATTGAAAACCGGAGTCAGGCGGTAGTCTTGGGAAGTTATTCGTCATCTTACAGAAGTGTTAGTTCAGGGGTACCACAGGGGTCGCATTTGGGTCCGTTATTGTTCACTCTTTACCTAAATAATATAACAACTGGAATTTTGCACTCAGACATTTTGTTATATGCAGATGACACAAAAATCTTTAAAGTCATACGAAATAGTGGTGATTGTGGTATGTTGCAGAGTGACCTAATGTGTTTTGAAAACTTTTGTAAGGAAAATAAATTGTTCCTTAACACAGAAAAATGCCATATAATCAGCTTTACAAGAAAGATTAAACCCATATACTACAATTACGTATTATGTGAAAATCCATTGACTAGAGTATATCAAGCCCGTGACCTTGGTGTTATTACTCCAAACTTACTTACGTGCCCCATATAGATAAAGTCATTAACATGGCTTATAAACAACTAGGATTTATTTTGCGTATTGGAAGGCCATTCAAATTGCCAACAACTTATGGACTTCTTTTTAATAGTTATGTTCGCAGTCGTTTTGAATTCGCATCTACTGTATGGAACCCTTTATATAAAATTGACAGTGACAGAATAGAGCGACTGCAAAGGAAGTTTGTAAAAACACTAGATTTTAGGATGGGCAGGATGCATGACAGCTACGAAGAAGCCCTATCACATTATGGAATGTCGTCTTTGAGTAATCGTCGCGAGGTCAATGATACTATATTTTTGTATAAATTGGTGAACAATCTCGTGGATGCCACGTCGACGCGAGAGAGGATGTGTAAAAAAAAGGGTATTCTCAATACCTCAAAGGAGAACAAATTATGGTAGTAATCTATATATATAAAAGAAAGTCGTGTTAGTTACTTCGCTTATAACTCAAGAACGGCTGAACCGATTTAGCTGAAAATTGGCAGGGAGGTAGTTTAGAGCCAGGAGAAGGACATAGGTGGTAGGGGTTGGAGTAGGGGTAGCTAAAATTATAAATTTTAATTGTGAATATATGGCGTCATCTTGCGTTTTATATGTGTACTAAAATGTATTTGCAAACGTCAATAGACTTGAGTTTTATATGTGTACTAAAATGTCAATAGATGGCGCTGTATTTTACTTTCTACCACGGAAATGTTTTAATTCCAGAGTCGGTAGGCCAGGTAGGTTAGTTAGGTTATTTATAACTCAAAAACGGCTGTACCGATTTGGCTGAAAATTGGTGGGAGGTAGCTTAGAGCCAGGAGACGGACATATGATAGTAGTGGTTGGAGTAGGGGTAGGGGTAAGGGTAGTTGTTTTCCACGGACGAAAGAAAGTAAATAGCAGGGAAGCCAACGTTTGGGCAGGACAACGTCTGCCGGGCCCACTAGTAGTTTCATATGTCGCGCCTGTAAGTTATATAATGACTCCGATATTGATATATTTAACTGTAAGATTTCTAAACTTAAAGTAATTAGGTAAACATTGTGGTAGCATTAGTGAGTGGGTAATATGTGGTTAAAGCAATAAGCAATTTCACTTTAAAAATTTCACTTTGATTTTCTTTTGTTTTATATTTTATTGTCTTCTCAACTTTTTATTTAAACAATTATGGAAACTATAGGTCTTTAGATATATTATCTTTTTACTGTAATATTGTTTGTGTATGACTGTTTGTTTCTTAATATAATAAAATAAAAAAAATAAAAAAAATCTTAAAGGAATCAGTTGCCATTGGTTAATTAATTTAATATATTATATGTCAGGTATTCGACGAGCTGTTGCTTGACGCCGATTGGTCAGTGAACGCCGGCATGTGGATGTGGTGGTCTTGCTCGTCGTTTTTCCAGCAATTCTTCCAGTGCTTCTGTCCTGTGCGATTTGGAAGGAAAATCGACCCGAATGGTGATTATATAAGGTGCGTTTGTTTTGGTTTTATAGTTAATTAGACTTTCCGCCCCCGGCTCCGCCCGTGGATATATTTTAACAATATAGAATATAGCCTATGTCACTCAGGGATGTCGTAGCTTTCTATTAGTGAAATAATTTTTAAAAACGGAAATTTTTGAGTTTATTCACTACAAACGAAATACAAAAAATCCAACTTTACCTCTTTATAATATTAGCATAGATAGCGACCCGGCCCTGTGGAATCTTTCGAAATATAAAATTTGTTCCTTTGGGTCGTAGTGTGATATTAGTTATTATAACCTTCCTCAATAAAGGGGCTTAGGGGCCGTCTCCACGAGCGAGAGAATCGCGGCACCAAATTCAATACAAACTCTGGGCCAATCTCCACAGGGCGATACTATCGCCTATAGAGTTTGTATGGCACGGCGAGACTATCATCGCGATTCTCACGCTAAGGCAAAAATATTTTTTTCAAATCGGGCTTGTAGTTCCTGACATTAGGGCATTCAAACATAGAAACTCTTCAGAATCATGTGGGCACTGCAAAAAAATGGATTTTAATCTACGAAATACGCTTTTGTCCTGTTCGATTAACCCCTACAAATCACGTCTGTAAGTTTGGTGTGGTGACACTAGGTCGAATAGTTTAGAGAATATCGCCTGTGACACCGAAGTGATTCCGTTTTGCTAATTTTATCACAGAACACAAAAAACGTGTCACTTATTTTCTTAACTTGTTTTTCATTAGAATAATAAAAATAAATAAATGTGTTTATTTTTTCAGACGATATGTCCCAGTACTGAAGGACATCCCCACTAAATATATCCACGAACCATGGATAGCCCCAGAAGCTGTACAAGAGTCTGCTAAGTGTATCATTGGACAGGACTACCCGCTGCCAATGATTGACCACGATAAAGCAGCTGTACTTAACGTAGAACGTATACAGCAAGTATACTCGAAACTCTCCAAATACAGGCCGCAAGGTGATTTTTTTGTATCCTTACTACCTATAATATTATAAATGCAAAATTATGTTTGTTTGTTTGTCCTTCTTTCACGTAACAACAGAGCAACGGATTGACATATTTTTTGCACATGGATAGTTGACATAGACTACTTTTTATCTCGGAAATCGTTCGGGTTTAAATCTTATGTCAAATTTAAAAAATTACCACGGGCCAAGTAGGGGCGGGTTTTTTTTCTAAATAGCACGAATTGTGATTCGCCATCCTCTTGGTGGAAAGTGGCTATGGAAGTTCATGAATGGAGGTGATAACACAGTGGTTATATATGTGTATAACGAGCCAAGGCACGTGAACTTTGGTGAGTAAAGACGTTTGACTCAGGGTATGTAAATGTCGGCTATATACTCATTATCTATACTATGTATCACTTGACGGCATTTACAACAATGAGCGGTTGTAGGTACTTCCCCAGACGGGGACCGACAACCCTACCACTACTTAAAATAATTAATAGGATTACCAAAGATAATCGCCAGAGTTCTAAAATATTATATCCTTTTGAGATCAAATAGCATTCCTCACCAATCCATCCGAATCAGTGGCTTTTTTTTTCAATTAATGTACTGATTTAATTGTGTACAGAGAAACCTCTTTTTACATGACACGATCTCGACCTATAGATGCTCTTATACATCATTTGTTTTTGTTTACCTATTACAGAACCGCCACAAACGCAACTTCAGCCCCAGCTTCAGCCGAAATCTCAACCTCGTCCGCATCTTCAGCCCCAGTCTCAACCCCAACCTCATCCGCTGTTTCAGGCCCACCCCCAACCTCATCCCCAGTCTCAATCCCAACCCCAACCTCATCCGCAGTATCAGGCCCAGCCGCAACCTCAGCCTCAACTCCCACCTCGGCAACCGGTTAACACACAAAAGACACCGATTCCAAATGCCGCCATGCTCAAATTAAAGCAGATTCGTTACCAGCACCGCCTATCTCCACCAGCTACACGTACAGTCCCTCAAACACAAAACACTGTTACTACAACTAGCCAAAATCCACCGATTCGATTTGCTGTCAACCAAGATGTGCCAACTTCAATAATCGCTTCAAACGAACGTGCAGGACCTGGCTCTCCAATGGGTTATATAACAACAATCGCAAAACAGGATTCGAATACTTATGATATTAGAAATCTCATGATCAATAGCTCGCCGCCTGGATTACTGCAGTATTCAACCATAGTCCAAAATCAGTTATTTTGCCAGCACGAGCTGCTCCTAAACAAGTTTTTGAAAGATAAAGAAAAATTACGCGAAACCAACAATATTGTGCCTGCATTGTATAACGCTGAAAGTGTTGACACCACAAGTGGCCAGGTGTCTGAAAGTCAGCAAAATAACTGCGACAATGAAGTGATCCAAGACAATAAATATGCTGAATCTGATTTGGAGCTAAACAAAGATGGTGGTGACCCAGCCATCAATGAAGACAAGGATGCGAAATCTGATAAGGAATGAGAAAAGGGCTGAGCTTTTGGTAAAACCATAATGGTTTATAATTTTATTACATTTATAATTTATTGTATATTTTTGTAGTTTTTGGCCGATTTACTATATAAAATAACGTTTTAAAGTTGACTACAATTTTTGAGTATAGATCTCGTTCTTATGTTAGGCTCGGCTTTTTATTAGTTAAAAGTATTTTATTTTGTATTTTGGCGTAGTGGTTAGAACGTTGAAAATTCCCGGGTTAAATCCTCACCGGAATCAAAATTAAGCACCATTTTCTCCCACCGTGTTTCGGAGGGAAAGTAAAACCGACGTTAGCACTTCTGAAAATAGTAGATGCTTCTACATAGCAGCTCGTGGCTCTAGGCCTATTGAAAGCAGCTACAGTCTTGCAATCTATGTTGTGTTTTGTCTATTTAGAAATCCATCACTTATTTTTACTAGTATTTTTTATGCTTATTATGCTTTAATTACCAAATATGTGATAGTTTAAAATTTTTATTTGTAACTAGCGATCCGAAGTATTTACGGCTGAGCCGATGCGACATGGTGCGCTTGTGATAATGTATGTACATATTTTCATACAACGCCCGATGTTTACTTTCTAAAAATTTTTTAATGTAAAATGGGCGTTTTATAAGGATTCGTAATTTGTTACTGATATTTTAAATCAAATTATAATTATGTTTTTTAATTAATTTCTTTAACAATAATAAATTATTTATAAACCATTCCTTAAAACACAATGTTTGAATAGTTTGAAGATACTCTTTGGTACACTCGACAATATTTTTTCTGCTTTTAAATTTTACGCTGGTGGTCGCGGATATATTTCTGTAGAATTTTAAGATTTATAATGGATGGCCCATTTGCCCACCTAGTGTATCTGTACTGAGTTTTAGTGCCTAGTTCTCGGTCAGAAAAGTACCAAGTCAAGACTACCGATTTTAACTAAGTATATGTCTATAATATGCAGTAGGTATAAGTTTACATACTAAATATTCTACTTTATGCCAATCTGAGCATTTTTATATGTGAATTCTGGATAATTTTCTTATCTATAGAATTAGTAGGTAGTTGTTTCGTGAATCTCTAAAAACACATGATGTGGCGAGTCTAACAACATTACGAGGCGACGCAGCTATCTCTTTCGTAAAAATATTCAATTTTAACATAGCTATGAACATGTATCCTTAGATGTATTGTATCAAGTTTGTATTATTGTGTAGGTTATTTAGCTATAACTGTTTAATAATTGCTGTCAAATGAGAAGACGAAAAGACCTAATTTTTAAAATCCAGCTGATTTAAATCAATATAAATATTTGTAGCTATTATTAAACATTTGCAAGACTCACTAGAGTTAATAACATAAAGTGTGTATTTAGAAACTGAATATTGTGCTATTTAACACGTTCAATGTACACATCCAAGTTGATTCTCACACAACTGTAAATAATTAGGCTCTGGTGATTACACAGTGAGGACATTATAATTATTACCTACATATATATGTAAAATAACATCGAGCCACCGACTACAACCACCGTGGCGCGTATACTGCGTGTGCCTCTATTCGAATACAGTTTTCGATGTTTTGCATCTGCCGAGCGTCCCGTGACGGCTACCTTTTTTTTATCATAAGCACGCAGTCTTGCCTTGTTTACCACATATCAATTATTTATTATTTTTTACAAATTAATGGTAACAGGTATTGTTAAAAATGTGGAAACAAAAAGTAGCAGTGATTTTTCTTTGTCAAATTGTTTCTTTTGTTGAATATATGCGACATGCGTATTGTGAACGTGTTAGATACAAACATTTATAGATTATAACATTTTATTATCTCTTAGCTTTATGTGATTTTTAATATGATATAATACTTAGTTGGGCTATCTGATGATGGGATAAAAAATTACTTTGTGATGTAGGGTTCTATATTCTTAAATAATGTTGTACTGAACATAGCAAAAATGCACTACGATACATATTCTTATGTAGGTAATAATTACTTCATTTAGAAGGTGGTTACATTTCGAAATTTAAAAAAATAACACCAAAGAGTGATTTAAGGGAAGAGATGCCAAAACGAAATTTATTAAATTCCCGTCATGGTATAGCCGAACTAAAACTCATTATAATAACCAAAGTATTTAAATGTCAAATGAAATCAATACAATAAAGTAGTTGAATTGAATTTGTTGTTATAACCACAAATACCACAATCCAAACAAACCTCTTGTACATCTATACATACATTTCCATTAATTTTTCAACATGGTCATCCCAGAGGCGGGCGGTCCGGGTGGAGACAAGGTATTAAAGTTAAAATATGGATTTAGATAGAGGTACTTTGAGTACAGAATATACCCATAGTACTAACATACCTTGAGAAAAGTGTATTCCAGGAGCTAAACAGAGTTGTAAATGCCTCTTACCACGAAACTCATAGCCATGCATAAGTACACTCAATTAGTATTGCCGCGCGACAACTAAGCGATAATTAGTTAATTTTGTAGAAAACTTGGGTAATTATCTTGGCACTTGGAATACACTTTAGGGTCTTGAGTTAAAATAAACATTTAGAATAATATTTTATAGTATATTAACACTACTGTAACTGGTATACATAACTACTCTTATAAGCTAGCAACAGTTTGCATATGTTGAGACAATGCTTTTTGCCGTTTACGAGATTTTTTAATCTGTGCAGTGTTGTCAAATTTAAATTTCGGTCTATACAATTCTTCTTTAATAGTAGAAATTATTGAAATCTGAAATTAGAAATATGACTGAATATAATATTGTAGTAATAAATAGATCTTGTGCTTCAAGTGCACGTAAAACTGCACATGTTTGTGTTTAAATAGTGACAAACAAATGGTAGGTACATTAAGTGCAGCAATAGATTTGCCCCCTGTTCTGTTTAATATAGACAAATGGCAAAACTGTTACTGGTGTCCCTGACCACACTGCAATATCTAAAGGCTGTTGTAATACCAAGCTGTTGCCTTTAAAATTCCATGCAAGTTTCATGTTTTGTTGCTCAATCTAATGCAGTTGTACCCCTAAAGAAAATTAACAAAATCCAGGTAGATAACTAACTTAATGGTGTTCTGTATTGACTAAAATAGAGAGGGCTTTGCATGGGTAAGAAAATTAAAATTTTCCTGGGATAATTAGGATATGTCACTGCAGCCCTCCCGCATGCTCTGTGCAATAAATACACTATATACATACATATAATATACACTTGCATTTATAATATTAATTAGGACATAATGTACTTACTGATTCTGGTATATGAACATATCGAATATTTCTAGATTTAACATATAACTGCTCCAATTTATACTCATTGCCTTGGGGATCACAATATATAGCATTGTTTAATTTAACATTCATATATCTGTAATAAAAAGACAAAAGTATGTAATAAATTATCTCTCTTTATCCAATACAATAATTTTACCTACTAATCAGAAGATTGCTTTGTATTTAATTCTGTAAATTTTTTAAAACTATATAGGTACATTAAACAATAGACAGACCTGTAAGTGGGTTGTTGATCCAACAGCTTTATTTACATTTTTACAACCTAACCTAGTGCCAATTTATTGTGACTGGGCAGTATCTTATAATTTCAATTTAATTAAATCTATACATTATATAAAGCTGTTGAGTTTGTATGTTTGAATGAACATATCTTCTGATCTTAGGAACTACCTACCAGTTTCATTTGAAAAATATTTTTCCAGAATGTTTATTGAGGAAGGTTATAGGTTATGACCCAGTTTTAATATTACAAAAATTTGCAGAAAATATATGTACCTACATATACTTACCCATCAACAGCATTAATAGTTCCACAAACATAGGTATCATTTCTAAGATCTATTGTAACATTCTTATTGAGTAGACCTCGTAACAGACACAATAATGTATTATGATACAAGAACTTTTCTTTCTTTGTTCCATCAAATGTCATCATGAAAAATACTATACGTCTTTTTGTTCCTTAACTATAACTAAGAGCTGGTCAGGTTTTGAGTTTAACTTCAATTCTGCTTTTGTAATTTTCCATTCATTATCAATCTTGTGTGCCCAAAAATAGTAATGCCCTTTATCCTTGGGACCTTTTATAGGGATACAAAAATTTGCAACTTCAGCGCTCGAGGAATTGCTTTCTGCATCAGACAATTTAAAATTGTAATCTTTAATGGGTTCACCAAGATAAAATACTGCTCCGGCGTGAGTTCTTAGCGTTTTTAGAGCAGTCTTGTAATAAACATGTTCTCTTACTCTATTTACGATTTTGGTTTGCAAATAAAATCCTGTTGCAGAAACAATAATACCACCATATGCAGCAATTTTTACTAGAGTAATATTAGATACCATAATATACCTAATACTTCTGACAATTAATATGTATATTATTTTATATTTTTGGAAAACAGTACAAACTTATAACCTAAACTTGCTCTATTTCTTTCTTGAGTTCTTCTTCTTATTATCACAGAGCAAGTAAACTTATTATATAATGGCAAGCAAGTAAAACTGTAAAAGCTTAAAAGACATAATGGCTCCATCAGTGTTTCCGTGTTTCCGTCTTCCGAATCAAAGAGAAGATCAAAGAGTACCTTTTTATATAATCACTTCCGATTTTTTTTTATTTATTCCAGTGTCACGTCGTTATTCAGTTATAATAATAACTGTCGAAATTTACGGCAAATTATTTATTTGCAACATTTTCTTTGACTTTGACATCTATATTATTACTACAATGGACAACATTTCATTTTTTTAATCACCCATTTTTATTACTTTAATTAAAAATATATTAAAAAATAAGTTACACGTATTTTTCTATTTTATTTTTGGTTGAGTTTTTATATTTTTAATTTAATTATGAATTTTTATAAATTCTGAGGACTTATAAACTAAAAACCATAGCTAGGACTAAAATTAAGAAATATAAACTGTCACCCAAAGAAAGTGACAGATAGTGTCAGTCAAGCCACAGAGTATACGTTATAGAAATGCAAAGAGTATAATATACCGTGTTCCAAATAGGTGTTGCCGTAGCCGGAACTCAAATCGCCTACAACATTATTCATAATGTATATAATAATACTACCTTTTGTCCGCGGTTTCACTCGTAAATATATTTCCTGTGATAGCCCATTCGAAACTAGCAAAACTTCCAAAAAATATTATATAAAAGAAGTATTTTTATAATTATATTTAAAGAATAATTATTAATTTAGCTTTAAATGGAATAAAAATGGGTAAAATTAATAGAGGGCAACACCTGAGTTCAACTCTGCCACAGACATCAGTATTTTTAAATTAGAGGGTTAGCACAGATTAGGGCACCTATTAATCCTTAATTTTCAATATTTCAGTATTTTTAAAATAACTCGAAAATTAAAGGATATAAAAAATAAAAAAAATGAAAAATAAGCTTTCTAGCATGTAATCTCCAAACGGTTTTCGAATTTTGGTACCTTACAAAAAATGAAATGTTGTCCATTGCCAATCAATAAAAAAAAAAAAAAAAGATTTGATTGTTTGTTTTTTGTTTGTTTGTTTGCATCACAGGCAAGTAAAGTTTGCTTTGAATAGGCTCCGAAACTACTGGACCGATTTGAAAAATTATTTCACTGTTGGGAAGCTACACTATCCCCGGTGACGTAGGCTATATTCTATCAAACAAAATTTGGGATCCTTCTAAAACTCCAATAATCCCAAGGTGTAAAAAAATGACCTAAGAAATTCCTTGCATCGCGTGCGCTGCGAAAACTATTGATGATAGAACAAAATAATGTACTACGACTTTGCAGAACACATCATTATCTACAAAAAGTGTCGCGATAGCCAAAGAGTACCTCTAGTTAAGCTTTTAGTATTTCCTTTATTTTAAAAATTTAATTAATAATCCGCCGCTAGAAAAGGCCTTTGTACCTTGCTATTAATCCTTATCAAAATAAATTACTTTATATGCACGACTGCTTCAATACCTTTGTATAACTTTTTGAAATATTCAATTCGGACTTTCCATTGTGATGAGTTTAAATATGTAAGTATTTTTTTATCGCGATTTTAGTATTTTTGTATGATAGAGGTAGTGGTAGAGGGTAGGGGTAGGGGTAGGAGGTAGGAGTAGAAGTAGGGGTAGGGATAGGAGCGAAGACGGGGGCGGAATAATAGTTCATTCATAATATATTTATTCCTCTTTTACTCTTTTTGTTATAATTATACTTTGTAATTATAGCAACAGTCAGTGCCGACTATACTTGTCTACGGTACAGATAAGGGAGGCGCAAAACCGTAGAAAGAGGACACTATAGAATGCTGGATATCTTTCTATTCACTCGCACAAAAAAGAGATAAAAATATCTAGTTGCTTGTGATAAAAAGAGACAGGGCTAGACATTTTTTGTCCCTTACCGCGTGCCGGTTTTTTCATTGTTTAGCACATCATGATCTAAACAAAGTTTGACATTTTCTCAAAACTTGGTGTTGCCACGTCGGTGAATACTAAATAACCCATGTGAAGCGTAAATAATACGCTGATGAAATTTTACTGTTCGAATTAAGTACAGTTTGATACAAAAATCAAAAATATGTTCAGTGATTATTGAAATAATAAGTAGGTATGTGTTATGAATGGTATAATATAAAAGAGCTCATGGAATACTCACAAGGAGTCTATCCAGTATATAGAATACTAGCGGACCCGGCAGCCGTTATCCTGCCCAAACGTTGGCTTGGCTGCACTACTTCTACCCCTAAACCCCTACCCCTGCCCCTACCACTACCACTAACTTTGGATATTGTTCATACAAAAATACTAAAATCGCGATAAAAGAAATGGGGGATGGGGCGTGGCGGCGACCATGCGACTTTTTTCTAATACTTACATTTTTAAACTCGTGATATCTTTGTAATGGAATGTTCAATCAATTTTTTGAGACGCTTACCATCATCAGGACCCTAGACATCATCTAGTACCAGAGTACTCGTGAATACAAATCAAACGAGCCCAAACTCGATGGGATTACGGTAGAGAAAGAACTAACTAAAGAGCATGAGGAAGGAGATGAAACAAATTCGAAAATTAAATCCTAGAAGACTTAGTGGAAAGCTAGGATAAGCAAGACACAATTGAAGAAGATGGCAGCTTAGGTAGCCTATCAGCGCTCTCGGGTCCCCCAAACAAATGAAAGTCGAGTTAAGTTTAGGTAGGACGTTCGATAACTTTAGTTAAGATAAACATAAAACAGAATATTACAGCTAACGTCAGTACTATATTGGTGTCTAATTCGCCATATCCTGACCCCCTCCCCACACAAGAGACGATCCTGAGCTATTAAGTTGGGGTCTCAAAATAAGGCTAGTCTGAGTGAAAGACAAAAATTACTGAATCAAAACCCAAGTGAAGTTCGTCCAAATCCACATCCGTCCCTCTTCGGGCGGAGGTGAAAATAAAGCCAAATCTGTCAGTAGTTTTTATTACTTATTTTAATGAGTGTTCTAGAGTCAGGCCTGGATTTCCACTAGGGGCACTGGCCCAGGGCGGCAAAATTCCAAGGGCGGCAAAATTCGGAGAGAAAATCGCGTTATTGAAAATGCTTAAAAAAGTGTAATTGTATTGAGAAGATATGCACATTTAACGTTTATTTATCCTGTAACCGACTGGGTATTGTAGTGTAGGTTTTTTACTCAATAAAATAATAAAATATTACATTATTAGCTCGTGTATTGCAAATTTTTTCTTACAACTCAAAAAACCAAAACAAACTCTACTGTCAAAACATTTTTCTTCTTCTTTCTTCTTCTTTTTTTTCAATATGGCGGTTCCACCAATATTAATCGGTGATTTCGCCAATGTCAAGTAGTATAGCCGTTTACGGTGATTATAGCCAATAAATCGGTATGTATGATAATCCCGCCGACCGCGATATGTCTTATTAATCACTGATTAATCACAACCATCGCAGCGCGGGCGGGATTAAACTGGATTCCCCAACACGTCTCCGCGGGAGCGTGTGCTATCCACCAAGGCGTGTCGTGGAATCCCAAAACATTTTTAAAAAGAAAACTAAATATATAACATACACAAACTCTTTTTGTTATCAAAACTACTTCATATCGTCAACATATCCCATTTATAATAAAAATAATAAATGATTAATTTTATTTATTAAAAAAATTTAGGATTTAAGCATTTTTTCACGGTGCCCCAGGGCGGCACTTAGGGTAAATCCGGCCCTGTCTAGAGTTAAATTAGTAGTTTTAAATAGGTTGCGAGTGATAAACAGCTCCTTGTATTTTACTTCTAATAGAAAAATACTATTAAAAAGAATTCAGTTAAGATTCTATTTTAAAGAAATTTTCTAAAAAGAAAGTCTTAATTCCAATCTTTTAAAAAATACCTTAACGAGGGCAACCCTGATGTACTCATAGAGGTCACTGACAAATATTTTTTGTCCCTTTCGGTGACACGCTCAGCCGCAGTCTATACTATACTCTGTCTACGCGCAAAACGTAGTTGTTTACTTGCTCTATGGTTAATCTGAGCTCTATGGTGGCTCTGTGATTACTTGCTCTGTGTCGGAGATCCCTACATTTGGGACATTTTTTTTTATTTTCGCGAACAGAACCGATAAGAATAATTATTATTATACCCACAGTTGTTAGATATAAGATAAAGAACTCAAAAATCGTAGTCCAGTATTTTTAGCTCTTGAATTAATAGTTTTCAGATTTTGATTTTGAAGTTTTTGAACACCTATTTCAACATTATTTGTTGCTGGCAATAATTATTTAGCTGTCAGCCTGTCACCTTTCAAATTTCAATGTTTTGTTGGTTATATTGTGATATTATATTATAACCTATAATTTGCAAAGAATTTCGAAATATTTTTATATAACGGCAATTCAAATATTTGGGCATTACAATGAGTACTTCTAAAGGTAGTTCTAACAGAACAAGACCACAAAAACATCAGAACAGAACAGCGTTCAAAAATAATCTACATGATACAAGCACCAAGACAAAAATTATGAATTCTTTGGAAATAGGTGGTGTTTGTAAGCGTTGTAAGGATATAATAGCATGGAAAATTAAATACAAGAAGTATAAACCCCTTACAGCGCCAAAGAAATGCGTGAGTTGTAACGCCAAAGCTGTAAAACATGCCTATCATGTCATGTGCTCTCCTTGTGCTAAGGAGAAGAAGAGTTGTGCAAAATGTTGTAAGACTTCAGAGGTAAGAATATAGTTCATTAGGTAATATCAAGTGGTCTGATGTGTAATGATCTCATAAACTATTCATGCTAGTTGCATGCACATTAAGGTTGCTTCTTAAGCTAAATATTTAGTTAATTACTGGGCTACCCATTACGGAGAACTAACATAACAAGAACAGTGTGTCGATAGAGATGGAAACTAAACAAGGGGACCCAGGTTGAAATCTCACTCATGCCATAAAGGCTAAGCACCATTTTTTAAAACAATATGTGCTTTAAACAAATTCTTGTAAAGCATGCCAAGCAAGTAAACCAAAGCAGACAGACTGTTGAAGAAGTGATAAAACTAGGTCCATTGAGTGCAGCAACAGGCTTGCTACCTGTTCTATTTAATATGGTCAACTGTCTAAAACTGGACACTGTTACAGGGATCTCTGGCCACACCGGAAGGTAAAAAGGCCATGAAGGTGTGTGTGAGAAATAATACCTTATATTCACATTACCTACCATATAGCTTCATGTTGTTCTGTAATAAATCAATAACTACCTTATTATTTCAGGAAATAAATGTTGAAAATGAAGACAAAAATAATGAACATGAAGAACTACAGGATATACTAAAAGCACTACCAGAAAGGAAAAGGAGAACCTTTCTCAGGTTTATAAAAAACATACCTATCTAATATATAATTATCAATATTTGTTTGTTCATATTCTATAGACACAAAAACTACTGGACCTATTTTGTTACTATTTGTACCATTAGATACAGTGGTTCATGGGGAAGGCTATATAAAATCACACTACATCCTTTCGGAGTAGTAACCAATAAAATTTAAACTGAAGTTAATATCATCTTCATTCATACCAAATTTACAAAATTTTGTCTGTATTGTCAATTTTGTAGCATACTGGTTAATGTAAAATTAAACTGTTTTGGTTTAAATATATAAAAATCAATATTTGTTTGTTTATATTCTATGGACTCAAAAAAACTAGTGGACCAGTTTGAAAATTTTATTTTGCATTTCGTAGCCCAATTCTTGGGGAAGGTAATATAAGAATGAATATTCTTTTTATTTTTGCAGATACATAAACAAGAAACAAGAAATGAAATCAGAAATGAATGAAAGTGAAATGGCTGCTAAATTGGAAGAATTGAAATTAAGTCTAAAGAATTCTAAGAAATTGGATAATTTAGATTTGTCAGGGGAAGAGGATTTTAGTGATAGTGAATGTTCCAATGATTCTTTAATAGGCAATTAAAACTGAGTTTATATAAATTGGGATAAAAAACATAATTAATTGTATTGTTGCAATTTATAAGTTGATTAATGTTCAATATTGAATGTATTTGTCATCTCTTTATTCTATTTTCTAATAAAAAATCATGTGTTATTTTAATTTTATTTTGTCCTATTTAGATGTTACTGTTGTGGAAGTGAATTGGACCTTTAAATTTGTTAGACAAACTTCTGTGAACTTTGAATGAAAATATATGTTTGTATGTATTGGCATTTTTAAGATACAGTGAAAATGCAGAATAAAACACTTCTTGTATTTTTTTTAATTTAATTTAACCCCTTTAATTTTTTACTTTATTTTATTTTTATTATTATTTGTTATAGCAGCAATAGTAATACACACTCTTTCAAGTGTACCTATTACGGTTTAAAAGATACAGCCATGGACAGCGGAGCCTTAGTTTCCGTTTGCACCCTTTAGGTATGGAACCCAAAAAACAAGATGGTTTAGATTGTATACTTTATTTTCATGATTATATTAGTTTAATTAAATTGTTAAAGATGCATCCATAATTTTTATGTGACTATTATTCACACTGTGCTTTTGCACTAAATGCTATTATCGTGTGCGTTGACCATTGCTAGGCCAGGCCTTACATTTTTGGTTTACATAAGTTCATACATATTTATTATATTTTCATAACACAGTAATTTAATGTACTTATGGCAAATAATAAGTTATACAAGAAATATGTTTGCTAACTGGATCAGATTATGTATTTTACTTATAAATATTATTTCATTTAAAAACGTTTGAATTTTGGAGCAACTATTTTGCAAACTAATGAAATATCTCTTAAACAATAATGTAACTAAATTCTACCTTGATGAGAAATTATCTATCTATACAGTGCTTCCCATATTAGTTCACTGAGAATTAATTCTTGACAATTTGTAAACTTGTCAGCTATACCTAATTATAAAATTGCATATAAAACTTCATTAATAAATTGTGTAATTAATTAAATAATAAAGGTAGCACACACTTTGATTAACAAACCCACATTAGTGTACCATATACCCACAATACTACAACACTAGCTCATTATACATTATTTTAAACTATTAAAATATAATTTAGCCACATTATAACGAATTTAAATGTATTTACAAAATTACAATAACAATAAATAACGTAAAATAAATGTTCTATAATTATTGTTCCATAACACTTAATTATTCGTCAAACTTTCACAAAAGTCCAAGTTGTCGCAACTGAAAAAAACCATTAAATTAAATTAGTAATTTAATTATGAAATACATAAAACAATAATGCAAATTCAGACAAGAATAATAATTATAAACAAAGTCGACTCTTGCCCGATTCACTTCAAAACTACTGAATGTACTTTGCTGCGGTTTTCACAATTAGATAGATTGATTCACGAGGATTTCGTGTATCAAATATGTACCTAGATTAAACATAAACGATTTATGTTTATAGGCTGAGTAATGACAGTATTAGTGAATCATGTCGGGGGAACGCTTTTATGGAGTATGCTCCTAATCTGGCAAATATTGTAGGAAACAATAAATTGTGTAGAATAAAATGATCTACAAAAATGTCTGTGGTAACATTATATCTATCTTTACTAAATAAGTAGTTATTTAAGTGTAGTGTTGTGTTAAGATTGTGCAGAAAGGTATTAAAATCGTTATAATCCGATATCGTATCCGCGCGAAGGCAGGATATTTCAGTGTCAACCAAATTTATTAAGCTGCTATGACAAAATTTATTGTCAAAATCATTAGTAATAGTAAATATATCAACTAACCAAGCCTTGTCTTTCCTTTTCTTTCTGCAATACTGCTTGTGTTTGTTTCTCATCAAACTTAACAACAGCAGCTAATACTTTAGCTAAAGTCTCTGCGTGCGATCCTGACCCTGTGAGATACTCATACAGAATATTTCGTAAATATTCAAGTTCTGTACTTTCTTCCAACGCACGGAAATGCCTTAGACTTACAAGAGCTTCGTCTAACCGTCTTTCCAACTTTTCATTGGATAATTTCAATTTCTCGTTTCTTTCATGTAATTGCTGCATATTTTTATTCCCAGACCTGCCAAGCAGTTCTATTTCAGCTAGTTTAGATTCCAGTTCTAGCTTTATTTGCAATAAACTATTGTATTTCTCTTGTAACTCTATTATCTCTAATTCTTTATGTGATGAACTTTGTGCATTCTTATTGTTAATGGTGTCTATGTTAAGATGTTGTGATGTTATACAGTCTTGCAATTCAAGATTTTTTTCAGCCAACACAGTATTTTCCCTGAGCAAGTCAGCCTGCTTCACTTTCTCCTCTTCTAACTCATTCTTGAGTTCATTGATTTCTTGTGATGGCAAAGATATTTCTTCAAGTTTTTTCTCTGTAGGAGATGACTCAGTGTTAGCAATAATTTCTCTTAGCTGATCATTTAAAGCTGTATTGTCTTTAGAAACTTTCTGCAAATGAGTTTGTAATCCATCTATTTCAGAGTGTAAACGACTTTTTTCCTCTTTAAGGGAATCATATTCAAGTTGTAGTGATGACAATTTTTCTCGGAGATCAGCATTATTGCGGGATAAAATGTCTGAATTTTTAACAGCGGATACAACAGCGTCCTTAGATTGTAACAAATCACTGACATTTTTGGAAATATTTGCTTCCACTTCTATTGACCGGTCTTGCAATATTTTGTTAATCTTTTCGAGGTCCTTATACTTAACATTAAGCTCATGCAATTTTGTTTCCAAGGAATCTCTATCTATAACTTTATCTTGCATATTCTTTACACTAATCTCATATTCTTGGCATTTGTGTTCAGATGTTAAAAGATTTTCGTAATGCATTTCTTTTTCCTGTTTGAGATGTTCACATTTCTCATGTAACACTTTGTTGTCATCTTCTAAACGAGAATAAGACTGCTTAAGATGAGTAAAAGTGTTTTTAGAATCCTTAATGCTATTTGAAACTTCAAACGATTGTTTCTTTAAAATCTCATTTTCCTCTAAACATGATTTTATAGTCTTATTATGCTCATCATTAATATTTTTAAATTCGTCACGTTCAACAGTAAGTAGTTTTATTTCTTTCTGTAATTGCATATGCTCTTCTTTCAGTCTAGAATTACTTGTAGAAACTTCAGTCAATTTATTTTCTAAACCACTTGTAGTGGAATTCAAAGTATCGATTTCTTTATTCAATTGTTGTATTACATCAGTATATTTTCTATTTACGTCTTCCTGTTTCATAAATATAGTTTTAAAGATGTTACTAATTTCGCTGTTAATAAAGGCTACTATATCTTGTGATATGGTATTGTGTAACGTTTTACTTTTATCGGACATCGCAACCCAGTCAGTTCGTAAATATTGCAAGTTATTTTTGAGCTCATGTACAATTTTACAAAGGGCTTTATTTTTTGTTTCTAAAGCTAGCATATTAACATTTTCGGACTTAAGGTTCATTACAACTTCGCGTAAATCTGTATTTTCGGACTGTGTTAATTCATAATTATTTAGTAACTTCTCTATATCAGTTTGAAGGATTATCAATTCATTTCTTTCATCTTGAATTTCAGACTCCAAGGACTTGTTCTTTTCTCTCAATATATTTAATTCGTCTAACAATTCTTTATTTTCCAAACTAGTTTTACTGCTAGCTTCTTCAACTGTAGTGCAATCTACTAACTGTTTTTCTAACTTTGTTATAAAAGCACTCTTTTTAGTATTTTCTTCCGAGGTTTGTTTAATCCTACCTTCTAGGTAATCATTTCTGTCAATCATAGCTAATTTCTCAGCCCTTTCTTGGCTTATTTGAAGTTCCATACATTTTATTTCTTCATTATGCTTATTACTTGCTATTTCCTGTGTGTCACACTTGTCTTTCAATTCTTTCATTTCTTTTTCCATTGAAGACAACTTTTCCTTATTTTTGCGCAATTCTTTTAATTCTAAATTAAATTTTCCCACATTATCTTCCATCTGTAAAAGTTTATCTTTGTAGTCATTGACAATTATATTTAAGGACTGCACTTCATTTTTACTGGTTGATAAGTTATGTTTAAGAGATTTAATTTCAGCTTCTTTATTTTCTAATTCCTTATGAATACTTAACTTATTTTCAGCTAAAGAAATGGCATATTCTTCTTCCCTTTTATTAAACACTTCAATTTTGCTTTTAAGCTGTGAAATTTCTTCTTGTGCTTGTTTCAAATCAGACTCCAAGGAGACCATTTCTTTTACTTTGTTAAAATCATAAGCATTTACTTTATTCTGTAAGTCTTCATTTGATTCTTTCAGTGTATGTATTTCTTCTTGAGCTTTAATGAGTCGTTCAGCAGTAATTTTTAATTCTTCGTTTTCTTTTACTACTCCATCGTAATTATTCACTGCCACTTGCAATTCCGTAGTAAGTTGCGAGGTACGATCTTTTAAACTTTTTACGGATTCTTTGTACTTATTTAGTAACTGTTCCATTTTTTCAATTTTATTTGTCAGTAAGATGATTTCTGATTTAGAGTCTTCAGTTTCAGATGCCTGATCCTCTGACAAATCAATTAACTGTGGTTCACTTTCAGACGTAGTTACCACAGTGGTCTTGTTTAGATCCACAGTACCTTGAAGTAATTTGATTTTTGTATTTAGTGATTCAATCTTCATATTTCTTTCATCCAATTCCACACGAAGTGCACTTTCTAGATGTGCCTGAAAACCAATAAAGAGTGTTTGTTTATTGATTGTAATGTTATAAATTCTCAAAAGTAGTGAATAAATTGATAAAATAAAAATATTACCTTTGCACTTTGTTCTAATGAACATTGCTCTCGTAATTCAGATATTCTTCGAAGTGCTTTGTCTTGTGTTTCCACTAATACACTCTGAAAATACAAAGTTATTTAAAGATAAATATTACTATTAATATAATATAAATGCTATCAAATGTATATAAGTCTACTTTCAAAATTATCCAAATTGTTTACCAAACACCAATTCATAATCAAAATAATTACATAAAGAAACTCCATATTTTACCACATTGTCGCCTGCGTTTACACACAAATGTGGATTAATATCATGCTGTATCATACAAAAATCTAGTAAAATACCGCACCAGTCCATATGAAGCTTTATTATTTTAGTACAGACCTTGGCTTTAGCATTTTCCCGTTCCAGAAATTTGTAATGTCTGGCGAGATCTGTATATCTCGTTCTATATTTTCCATACCGTTCTTGAGTACGACGGTATGCAGCATACAATTGCTCCTTAGTGATATGATCTAAACTGACACTTCCACTTGGAGAAGCAAATCCCCGTTCTTCAGATTCACTGGCAGTTACATCCATATCAGACTGCAATATTATTAATTAGTTATTTTATTATAAACATGGATACCGTCTTGCCAATTGACATCTTTGCTTATAGATTTCTCGGAAAATCGGTAACAAGCATGATAATTGATAAAAACCATCTTACAGTTGGTACTGACGCAAAAACATTTTGTCATATTATTGCTTTTCCAAGAGGGGACACACAAATCTGCATCAAAATTTTCATGCTGGATTCATAATTTAAAGTAAATGTTAGCAAAAAGACACTCGCTCATACCAGTCCCCTTGAGCAGATGGGTGAGGAAAATAATAAGATATCATTTTTTAACTATCATTATCATGTTGTAAAACAATCTTCAACTAACTTTTTTTTTTCAGCAGAGGTTTTAGGATCAAGTTTTGCTATTGGTGACTCAGTGCAAGACAACATAATAAACTGTGTTGAATGCATGTTTGTTTACAATCTGACTCTCCTCTCAATGATATTAATGAAACTTTAGCTTAAAACTATTGAGCAGTGAAAGTAAAATAGTGTAGGAGCAAAGTTATTACCTGAAGATGATACATGGCTGGACTCTCATAACTAGGCAGCTTGAAAGATATATCACTGGCAAAGGAACTATTGGACAACTTCCTGTGTCTTTGGCTCTCCGGCTGAAAATAATTAAAACAATATGAAGTTTTAGTATTCACTTTACTTGCAATATTTCAAACAATATAACCAACAACTTTGACAAAATTCCTTTCCTAAAAAACAGCTTTTTCATATAAACATGATTCCTACATGATACCTAGTAATAATGAGGAAATCTAGAAATTGTTCAATAAGAGCCAATTAATCAAAATTCATGACAGAAAATGCTCTCATAACAAATAATGTATTTACATTATAATCACTGCTGTTATCCATGGCATCCATATTTGAATTCATTGATGTAGATTGAAGATTTTGTTGTAGGAAAGGATTCTGTTGCTGTAAACTGACTGCATGGGTTGGTTTTGTTTCTGTAAAGATAAATTAAGGTAAATACCAAATATGGTATCATTAGGTAACAATTTAGTCAGCTGTACAATAATTTTGTATTCAAGGTCGATTTTCAAATTACTACATTAAAGGGAAACAAAGTCAAAGGGTTTTCTATTAAAACATATACCTACTTACATTATTACTATATTACCTAGTAAAACAACTAAGTATAAAAAATAAGAGTATTATAAAAGATAAAGGTGAGTAAAAATGTTCCTTAGATAGGTACCTATATAAAACTAGGTAAAAGATAACAATATGTCACATCTTATCTATCAAGCTAGGATTAATATAAGGTAGGACCAATTCCATTGAAGATTTTACTAGATAGGTACTACTTGTAATTCAAGTGCTTGTTAAACCAATATGATACTTAGTAGCCTGTATTTATAGTAAGTTACCCTTACCATTCTCTCCAATAGTAAACAAGTCATTATTTGTTATATCAGATATACTACTTGAAGCAGAGTTCACAGCAGCCTGAAACAGTTCAAAAGATTACTTTTAACTGGCTTGATTTATTATTAACAAGTAGGTATTATTATTATTACTAATAATAAGTAGGTAAGTTAATAAGTTCTAATGTAGATCAGATTGTTTGATTTCCACTGCACCATATAAGTACCTGTGCAGCCTGAGCAAATTGTTGTATACGCTGGGGTGAGGACTTCACTTCTTCAGCTAATTTGTCTTTTAATTTTTTAAACATTTTGTTTATTTCCTTTTATTCCATATTTTAGTCACAATTTTCTAGTACACACACAAAATCAATCTGTGTCATCACAGAGCATAGCAAAGCCTTTTACCACAGAGCAAGGAAATGTCATGTCATGTCTATGTTATGCATAAACGTCATTCACAGATTATATAGTGATGTCATAATTACATTTTCAACGTAGACTGAGTACGACTGAGTATAGATTTTCAACTTTCAAGATATTAGGGATGTACGATATATATACAGTATAATATCGAAGTCAAAATATCGATATTTAGATCGATTATGTTCAAAAAAGACTTGGGGGGGGGGGGGGGGTTAACACCTAGTACTAGCCTAAGTACTAAGTTTGACGCCCTAGATCGCCTTTTTCCGTTTAAAACATCACAATTAACTATTTTCTTAGAGCTCTGTCTAGCCCCCCCCCCTCCCCCCCCCGCCAAAAGTGTCAGAAAAAATTGTTCGATGATTTACACCCTTCACGTCTCCTTTGGTAAATACTCAAAGGTGAAATAGCATCACTATCAACAGCACTATCTTATGCAAGTTGAGCGGCTATTCACTTAGTCAAAAATCTTCAATCAGTCAGTCAGTCAGTCCGGTTTTCTACTTGCTCTGTGTCACCGTGATTAGATTCTCTCACATCACGATCTTAGACGTCACGTCATCGCGCCCTATTATTATCTCAGATTATTATAATACTCACTCACTCACTGTTTCCCATCGTCTCGGTCAATCTCTGGGTCAATCTGTGAATCGGTGGACCGTCGAATTCGATTTTGTTTGTTTGTTACGTTTGTTATTAGTTGGATGGAACGGAATTGATCTGTTGAGAGCTTGAGAGTGAAGATAAGACCGCAGATAAATTGGTAAATAATGTTTTATAAAGTATATTACAATACATTAGGTAGCTATGTAAAATACGTGTGCCTGTGTCAGTCTCTACTTGTTCCCGTCTATCGACTCCAGAGAACTAGCATTATTACAATACAATCAAACAGTTTCGTATATATTTAATCTCTGACTACAATTGAATGTATCCCTAAGAGCGAATACTTAGAAGGCACCTACTCAAAATCAATAATCAATAATGATTGATATGACATGGTATAAAATGATTTATGTAGGGCAAAGACATTTAATATTTTGATGTAGGGGAAGCAGAAGGTAAAGGTCCAGATTATCTAATCCTGAGATTTTCGTGTTTTTTCGACTTTATTCAATTACCTACTGCACTGCTTTATTGCATACTTTATCTATTTTCAAGTCTCGGTAAGGTATAAGTTTTTGCAGGTCAGAGTTTTTTGCAAAATTAAGGTTGGAGTTTTCATGATTTTGAAAAAGACAGAAAATTTTCAATCTATTTTTTTACTCCATATAACACTCATTTTTTATGATGCCGTAGGATGAAAGGCGTCACAAGGAGCAACTTTCGTCCAAGACACCAATCCCGAAAACCCCTCCCGTGACCGCCAGGTCGGTGAAAAGTCTTCAGACACGATCGAAATTTTTTTACTCCACAAAATAGGTTAGCGAGGAGCGCAGCGACGAGCGTGGTTCGGATAGTGTAAAAACAAGGCGCAAGGAGAGCGAGCGAAGCGTGCGGTGCCGCGGGAGCGGCCGCCGAAGCGCTGGAAACCTTATATTCTATTTTAAAACATAAAATCTCAATTTCAGATTTTGAGGTTAAGTTTTTCAATGTCAATTTTCTTATAAACTAGTGAACACTGGCAAAAAGTGGTACCTTACCGAGACTTCAAAATGGTTAAAGTATGTAATAAAACAGTGCAGCAATTTAATAAAGTCGTCAAAACATGAAAAGCTCAGGATTAGATAATCTGGACCTTTACCTTACTCTCCTATCCTCCAACTATCTCGCTTCAAATCACGTCGTTTCATTGCTCCACTTTGATGTGCAAGAAGAATAAACAAGCAAACATTTTTGTATTTATAATATTAGTATAGATAACACCCATCTTTTTGTGTGGGGTTTCAAAATAAACTTCTGATTCCTTCCTACATGTCAGAAGAATAATATTTCGGCATGGCAGCAGTCTAGATTATTCTTAAAATTATATTTGTTTTTATAAAAAAAATCTATTTTAATAAGGGGGCATCCATTATTGTACGTGAGCTATTTTTCTTCAAATTTAGACTCCCCCTCCCCTTGGTGAGGTTGAGTGAGATTTAAGTGTGACCCCCTCCTCCATACTGATATTTCTGCTACAGTTGTTAAAAAACTACATTTATTTTTTAAACTCAAAATGTTTCTTTTTTTACTTTTTTTCTTACTCTTAAAATAAATGTTTTAAACAATGAGATGTTTGAGCGAGCAAAATTGGACATTTCAAGTGAAGAAAAAAAACAGTAAGTGAGATATGATGAGATTTTACTGGACCCCTCCCCCCATATTGAGCTCACGTAATTAATGGATGTCCCCTAAAATAAAGGTTCTGCACCATGTTAGTCATGCCATAATAACTATGTAATTATTACATTTTCATAATTTTCGGTCATTCAGTATCACATTTGAACACTGAACATTGTTAGTTTGTTTTTCAGAGACCCAATTAATTATGTTAAACAGTGTTTTTGCTATTTTCTACAATAACTTTAAAATTATGTACTTGTTATTTCAGACATGAGTAATTTCCAGAAACCATTTTATCTTATGTCTAATGAAAATTATGAGGGGAATAATGCTCCTGGACCAATGAGGGGCAAAGGAAAAGGGGGATTGAACTCACAGGGTGGGGGTAATCAAGGAGGTTGGAAGGGAGAAGGGTAAGTGTTGGTTTTAGTTGAGTATGATGTATTATTTTTAGTGATTAACGACTATGCCCCAAAATTTGCTGACTATTCGGTGGTTAGATTTGTGGTTCAATTGCTACTTTAATAAAAAAGTAGAACATAGTAAGTATTGTATCATGTATTTCCTGTTTCCTGTACCATCATTTTTACAGACTAATCTCCGACTATAAGAGTGGTAAGTCAGCTTTACCTATAAGTTGCAGACTAGTCGATAGATCTCTAATTATTTTACAAATTTGTTACCGGGAAACACATTACCAGCTACACAGACAGATAGATATATTACTAAGTAATTGCAACTATAAAATGTGCAGGATATGTTTTTTAAATAGAACCTCTATTAAAAATTTCAGAGATAATCGCTATGGGAATGCTTATGGCGACTATATGGGTGGTTATGGGCCTGACGGTGGATTCGGGTCAAATTGTGGCTATGGACAAGAAAGTGGATATTTTCAAAATATTGGCCCAAACCAAAATTCAAATGGGTCATCTGGCCAACATCCTGCAGTTAACTACCTGTTAAGTAAGAATTATCTAGATATTTGAGTTCTGTCTACTACTATTTTACAACAGCACATCTTTTTAGTAATAAAAATATTCAAACATTTTAGTAAGACTAGATGACCTTTGCGAATAACTTTGCACCCTTAGTTCATTTGATCTCGAACAGATAGCTTCTTTTACAAAATATTAGAGGAGAAAATAATCTTCAAAATGGCGTATCAAACATTGTTTTTTAATGGTACTGACAAAAAACATCCTTGAGAAATAATATATAGAGATAGGCCATTACTCATAAACATATTTTAGCAACGTTTTTGTTTAAATGTGTTTTGTTTCTTTCTATTATTAGTAAAGACAGGTTTGTTAGAGAGTGACAAAACATATTTTAACTAAAATGCTTCTAAAATGTGTTTATGAATATGACCATAAGTCTATAGTGCATGCTAAACAACTGTGTCCATATGAACAATATTATGAACATTGTGGGAGATTCTGCGGAGTAAAAGTATTTGTCATTAGTATGCTCAGTTACATATTTTTCACTCTCACTCAAAGTAGTGCAGGCAATGGTGCAACTCATCACTAGTATTATTTGGCTATTATTGTAACTTATCCTTGTGGAAAATAGTTGTAAACATTTATAAAATAGAAATTATTCTTGGCCATTATGACTGTATTATATATATATATATATTAATATTGTTGTTAATATTGTTGTCATATTTCAACTGATCTCCAATAGATGGCGTCTTTTACAAAATAAATAAGTCTTATTTTTTTAAAGAAACATTTAATTTTGATTTGTTTGTCTATTTTTCAACGAAAAATAATCTTTAAAATGGCGTATCAAACATTTACTTTGGTACAGTATTAATTGAGATATTTGATATCGACAAAATAATATATAGAGATGAGATAAACTTACTTGATTTCAGAATGTGGTATGGCGAGGACTATAGTTTACAGATTGCCTCATCATGTTTTGGAGATGATAACACCAGATTTTTGCAATATTTGTTTTGTGCCGCTGGAGTCATCTAATGCATGTAAGTGACAATATTTTATAGCATTTTTTAAGTTTATTTCTTTTAAACAGATTTTGTCTGGAAATTAAGTTTTATTATTTGTAATTTGACATTTCTTATTTTTTTATTATTATTGTGATTTGTATCATTAAAATCATTAAATTTTATTAGATGTAATTCCACATATTCTGGGCTATTCTGAAATAAATCTAATTGATTGACAAAGAAAAAAGGACAAAGAGGACAAGGGTTTACTTCTTTTATTTTGTTCTATTTCCATGCGGGTGAAACCGCGGGAAAAAGCTAGTATCTTTTCCTCTTTTTTACGTCGTACCTGTGGCTCTTTTGTTTACGCAGGTATAAAAACTTGTCCATGTCACAGCATAATGAAACTAAAGGTAGCCAACTAGCATCCAAGCCATTAATACATTTATAAAAAAATAAAGCAATGGCATGAAGTTGGTGCTTTTGATTTTGCAACGACAAGGCAATAGCTCTTTCAGAATATCCGACACTATTTTATTGAAATTATTGCAATGGTGTTGGAAGTTTTCAGAATAGCACAGATTATCAGTACTCTTTCTGATATATTACATATTATTTTTTATAAAAAATGCTATAGCTGTATTCTATAAGAAATTATGTTCTGACTTGCATGTTTTGTTCTTTTATATATTCAAAGTGTATATTCAAGGATCAATGCAGTGGCCTCAGGCTCTCTAACAATGTAATATTTATTTAAGTATGTATGTAGAAATCCAAAATGGATTTAAGTGAAACCAACATCTTATGTTAGAAAAGTAGTAAATGTCAAAATGTGATTTTTATAGTAAATTGTGTTAAGCTATAGTGGTGAGTCCATGAATGAAGACAACTATCGTCGCCAATGACAAATTCACGCCCACAGAGATGCTTTTTCACGTTTCGCTTGGAGAACGTTCAAAAACTTCTCTACATCACGACATTACAGCCTGATTGCAAAAAGTAGAAGGAAGATTAAGGCATGAAGTTACTCATAGCCCTCCCCAATACTAAATACTAACATTTAAAAAGCTTTAAAATTTGATATATTATTGCGTTCTGGTGTAGAGGATTTCGTTATGATTAAGATGTTTCTCTTAAAAGGACCTGGTTCTGTAGCTGTCTCAGAACCTCGACGAGAAGTTAACTACGTCATCTCAAAAATCATTTAAAACCACACAACATATAAGTGACATAGTTTACTTAATTTTGAATTAAATAATATGTTTTGCCTATTTTCTAAAAATCCTATTTCACTATTTTTTGCAGCTTGTACCCATTATGGCTCCAAATCACATTTAAAAAACCAGTCTAATCTGGCACCAAACTCTGAACCGCCTTTCAAAGAGGTATGTAGGTTTGGCAATTTACTTTTTTTATTTCAGTAGAGGTTTTGATGATCTACCTTTTGAAGATGTCTCATTTGATCTGGGAATGAAACATCTGCCCTTACGTTAATAATTATAGTGGAAACTGCATTATATGGATCATCAGAACGGAAATAAATTCGTAAATTGTCTCTCGTCACAAATAGAAAGCAAGTGAAAGTTAATTATTATATTACGTAATTTTACATATGGTTTGAGAGGACAGTTGACAGTGAATAATAAAAAAATCTGATGGTCTACAAATTTAGTAAAATTATATTTAAATTACATGATCGATGAATAATTTTTCTGTACTGTACTGACATTTCAAAATGGCGACGTTAGTTCCGTTTTTTTTAAATAAGTTTCTTCTAAGCTTCTTTAAAATCTTTCATAGTCAATATTGTAGTTTAGGAATAAAAATAAATTTTAATAATAAAAAGTAAGTTAACAGACATTAACTTATTTCTGGTACCACAATATAATTGCAATATTTTCCACTAAACTTGTGTTGCATGAAGTTTATTTTGTGTAACACCCATAGATATTATATTGTGTAAGGAGTACCTGAGTAATGAAGCTATTGCTGCCTTTTTCTCACTGTAAAATATGAATGAATGCAATATTTTAGCCACCAATGAAGTCACGTGATCTGTATTGTGAACTGTGTGATGTGGAGATCACCTCAAAGACGCACGCTGACTCTCACTACTCAGGTCGTTCTCACCGAGCGTACGTATTTAACACACATCTTATTACTTTTATACTAACTCAACGGATTTGGATGAACATTTCTACAAAGATAGACTGAATTCACATGACCGATTGGTTAAGACGTCTGCTTTTAACTAAGCAGACCACGGGTTCGAACTCGGATCTCGGCCATGTACCAATGGGTTTTTTAATTAAAACTTATGTACATAATCCGACGAACCACACTATCTAAATATAGCTCAACAGAACTGACCACTCGTTAGGGTATAGTCTCACAAATACCATCGGCTAAACGAGGGAGACTTGGTCTTCCGTTGGGTACCCTGGAACCGTAACACGGTTTTGGGAGCTGTAAGGCAACCCGTGAAGAAAGAAAAAACATTTTTTTAATACTAATTCGACGTAAACTGCTTTAGTTACAAAAGTAAGAGGATTGATTGGGCCTAGTATCCACATACTATTTATATTACAAAACTACTGGATGGATATAATATAGTTTTTAAGTCATATTATTATTTCAAATATTAGTTGTTAGAAATTTTGATTAGTGATTTGGCTTGGAATATCACACAAATTACTTTATTTTTTTGCTTTTCTTTATTTATGTATAGTCTTAAGAAGTTTAATAGAATCTCAAGTTTAGAATAAACAGTGGGAATAAGGCGTAGTAAAGGCCAAAACTTAACTACTACTACAAAATCCTATACTATTTCTATTTTTTAGGATCGTTCTGGGGCGCAAGCTGCCGAAGAATGCGAATCTTCTTTTTCATGATGCGAGAAGTCGCGTGTAAGTATGCTTGACTCAACCTTGATAATCTCCTCAAGTTTTCAAACATCGTATCAAGTACTCAAGGTTTCAATAAAGCTGCGTGACCGCCTCCGAACACTTTAGAAACCAAGAGGTACTTAAATAGTTGGTACCAGTAATAGTTTTTTTTTTAATTTTAGGAACCAACTGATTCGCCGCGAAAAGAAATTCTTGAAACCTCTCGATGTAACACCTGCGATGCTGAAAGAAGTAGAGGCAGAGCCCAAGCAAATACCTCCAGAATTATTTTGCATTATTTGCAATGTATGTATTTTTTACAACCGTCACTTTTTAGTTATTTCCAATGTTAGTAGAAATAAAAATAGTTTAGGATGTTTGCTATTTTGAATCCCATGAACGGAACAAAACAATCAATGGGAAAGACGGATATGTCCACCGTGCTTAAAGCGTCCAACGTGTCAAGATGTGAGATGGATGGAAAGGAGATGATTTCTTATTCTACTCGACATTAGAAAACTTCTATACATAGAATAAAACTGTAGGCTTCATTTTGTCTGCGCCTGCATCACGTAAAATTTTCGGAATTTTCATAAAAAATGAGAAAGTGTAATATCACTAATATACTTTCTTCATATCAATTCAATTCAATTACTTAAAGCTCTCTTGGTCGTGATTATAAAATGGAGACATTGTAAGTTACAAATACAAGTTTATATATAAAACAAATCAAACTTAAATAGTGACCAATTACAAAACCTAAACTTACTTAATAATATCTATATCTATCGATGAGATTATGAATTTGAATTTAGAATTTCCAGAAGGGAACCCCTGTACGCTCGCGCAGAACTGTTCACAATATCGACATTAAGAAACTGTTCATTATAACAGTGTACCAATCGGCGCAGAAATATCTAACTAATAAACTCACGTGTTCGAAAATTTTGCATCTCTTTCACCCAATATCTGAGCGTAAAAAATAAATAGAGAAATAAATTTCAATGCAAAATCGGTACAATAAAATACACAAAACAGACTTCAGCAATTCAAGAATTGTACAAAAATATTAGAAATAGCAAGTTCTACTTAATGGATCCATAAAGTATGTGAAATTATTTTTGCTCGATATCTAAAAAAAATATACATTAGTAAATATATTCTCGAGTCGCAGTCTGTTGAAAATATGCGTGACATTGATGACTTTCAGGGCTTCATGAAACTGATGAAACCTAGGTGTAGCTGATATTGACATACATATTTTTTACATATTGAGTATAGACAAATAAGTTCTGTACAATACTTGAATGCTGAAGTCCGTTTTTGTATGGAAAAAAGTTATGAGGCGTCTTCTTAATAAAAAAATGCGAGTTTCTATTGCGTGTTAGACGTGAGAGACGGGTGACGGGTACACACTGCACGCCAAATAAGTTGAACTAGGTAGAGCGCTAGAGTGGGGTGTCGTATATGGAGCGCAGTCTAACCACTTGATACTTTTCGGCTCAACTCATTTGGCGTGAGTTAAGCTTGTCTTACGTTATCGCTCTTCATAGAAATCTTTAAGAGTAAACACACGGCGCAGATAATATACCCAAAGATTTCTATGAAGAGCGATACAGATATCTTATGGTATCCTCTCAAATGCTCTAAAAAATATATATAATTTCAGAAGCTATAATTTTATATAATATTCATTTTCTATAAATTTAGATCCTGTAATTTGAAAAATCTATAAATGTGTTTGATATATTTTTTATATCTATAATATTAATTCCTATAACGTATTGTTTTCTATAATTGCAGTTGCCATAATTTTCAAAATCTAATTTCAAGTCCTATAAATTTTATGATGTCTATTTTCAATTGCACTAATGGCTACTTTTCTATAATTGCTGTTACTATAACTTTGAAAATATATAATCTCAAGTCCTATAATTTTTATAATCTCTAATTTCACTTGCACTAATGGCTACTTTTCTATAATTGCAGTTATTATAATTTTCTAAATATATAAATTCATTTTCTATAAATTTATTAATCTATAATATCATTTGCTCTAATGGATTGTTAAAATAATTGTACTCACTATATTTTTAAACATATAACTTCAATCTATTTACATTTACAAATATATAATCATAAAAAATATATTTCTATAATGAAATCAATTTAAATAAGTACTATTATTAAAATTTACAGTAGATTTTGTTATTCTTAACCTGTTGCAGTAATTTTCGATTGCTATTCCCCTAATTTGTAAATAAAAATAGGTTAGCGAGGGGTTAGTAATTAAATGTTGTACCTTTTGATAATTTAGATATCTTGAAAATTATAGAAAACAATTTTAGATAAAACGAAAATTATAGCAAAGTATATATTAGATCATTTAATGTTATATATTTTGATAATAGTGATTTTGAAAATTACGGATATCGATTTTAGACAAAAGAAAAATTATAGCAAATAAATAATTATTGAATGTAATTTTATATATTTTGAAATAGTGATTTTGAAAATTACAGAAATCGATTTTAGGGTAAAAAAAAATTATAGCAAATGAATAATTATAGAATGTAATTTTATATCTTATGTACTTATATATTCTAAAATTATATCAAAACATTTTAGAGATAATGTAGGAGACCCATATCTTATATTATCTGCGTCGTCTGTGACAAGCTTTATACATGCTTGAGTCAGCAACCCGAAAATGGGCAGATGCTGAAGGACAGGCATCGTTGTCGGTCGTCTTTCCACATCTGCATCGTAAGGCATGCTGTATTATTTTCAGGTTTCTGTGACTTGCTCGGAGCAAATGACGGTACATCTTAACGGGAAAAAGCATCTTGCTAAGGAAAAGTATCATATTCTGCAGCAGATGAAGGGCCCTAAGATAGGTATTTACTGTTTTATTTAATGACTAGCTTTCCACCCCGGCTTCGCCCGTAAAAGTTTTTGTAATGTAACTTAGAATTTAACCCGAAGGATTTCCGGGATAAAAAATTGCTATTGCTATTGTTGCTCTGTTTTGACTGATAGAGGGGCAAACAAACAAAAACACTTTGGCATTAGTTAGGATTAACAGTACTTATACGAAATATTACCTGTATTTAATCAATCACTAAAGATGTTTATATAATAGACTAGCTAGACAGGTAAATATAAAAAAATCTAATAATTTCAGTTAAGCAGCGACCCAAGAAATATTTTATGCAATCCGGGAATGTAGTCCAAAAAGGTAAAATAAATATTGAAAGCTGGCTTGTGTAAAATAATGCATGTAAATAAATTAATTGTAGATAGCTAGCGTAGTTTGAGTTGCGGATATTATGCCAACTCATGTTCGGTTTTGTGGGTTTCAGTCTAGCAGATTGAATTGAAGATGTCTATCTCGGTTCGATGATAATATGTACGCACTCTACAGTAAATGACTTTGCTAAATGAAATGGCTACTTCGGTGTAAAACAACATAGGTGTAGATGTCGTGGACCGACTGTAGAATTCGGGCCGACTAATATCGTTTGAAATTTTGTATGAATTCAACAATATGACAGATTTTAGTAGGCCATATTATGAAATGGCCAATTCTACGATTAGCCTACAGTGCCTACACCCTGAGCGCAGTCGATTTCAAGTGAACTGAGTGCTTAAATTACGTATTGTCTGACCATAAACGTAACTTTATGTTATATACGCGACTCAAACTACATTTGTGTTTGTCCATAATCAGAATAGTAGTTTAAACTCAATAGTTTAAAATCACTTTTGTAGACGGAATATTTTTGATTTGACATTTTTCATTGCATTTAAGTAATAAATGTATGTATGACCAACACCGTCTTTGCACGGTTGTTTATAAAAAAAAAACGAACGAGCCTTACAGTAGTCAAATATGATGTGTAACATCTGACACCTCACCTTGAAATATCCTGAAAATATTAACACTTTATACACAACACTGTAGGTTAAGTGCACAGCTGATGCGTACTCTATTTCTCTTTCTCGTTACACACACGCACACACTGTTGGCTGACAGTACCAACCTCTTGGTAAATGGGTTGGTACCATCTGACGGCCAACTCTACCACCGCGCGCGCTCATTGGTCAAATCAAATAGCGCGCGCTTCCCCGACTTCCTGTTACACACTTCCCTTTTCACGAAATCACTCCCACAGATTGCAGGAAAGCGAGAGGAAAGATGTTACACATCAAAAAAATCGACCCTTTCACCTATCTCTTTGCATAAAGTCACGCCGATCCGTTGCTCCGTGAAAGAAAGAAAGAAAGAACGACGTGATATAAAGACAAACAAACAAACTTTAACTTTCGCATTTACAATAATATTCTCAGATGAAGCCAATGTCGACAACAGCGGCGGCACTGGACAGGAGACTGACACCGGAGACAACTGGGAGCAATCTTGGGATTATTAAGGTTTGTGTTTACAGTCGCCTGGGGAGTAAATTTTTTATAGCATTGTCTTAATAAAAACTGCTATGTTATTTGGTATCTCAAGATAACATATTAGCAGGCTTTCGTTAGTCGTTCAACACATTAAATCATAAGAAAGTCTGTCTTCAATCTTCTCATCTGACATAATAGGTGAGTTTAGAAATTTACACTGCCATACTTGACTAGTTTTTATAAATAGTCATCAAAACTTCAAATACATAGTTGCTTGAGATTAAAATAAGGTTTCTCGTTTAGCTTGAGATACGAGATAATGTACTCAATGTAAGGTAATTGGTTTGGGAAAAAATAAATATTGCGCGGAGTTACCCAAGTGCCCTCTGTTCTAAAACGCAGTCATCAGAATAGGTTCAGACACGGTTTATCCGATTTGAGATACTTCAGTGACCCGAGTCATTCAGCATTCCTATACCTTCCTGTCTCTAGGTATATAATAACAAGCTCCCGGGGCGCTCGGCGCGCGCATGAAACGCTGGGTTCCAAATTTGCGCTTGATATAATTCGGTACCTATGTAAAGTAAAAATTGAGGTATATACTTAGTCAGGTCATAAGTTCTGTCACATGTTTAATATGAAATAATTGAGACATGTTTATTATTGATGTAATCATTTATATACCAAAATGAACTTAATAAAACACAGATTCTCTTTCTAATAAAGTTTATTCAATATGACCCCCGCGATTTTGAATACAGGCCTTCAACCTGCGCGGCCAGTCGTATATCGCAGCACGAACGAGGTCCATGTCAATTTCGGCGGCTGCCTTAATCAAGGATGCCTTGAGTGACTCCAAATCAGGATGACGCGTTGAGCAGGCCTTTTCCTCCAAGTGTTGCCATATCTTGTAATCTAACGGACTCAAATCTGGACTGGAGGAGGGCCAGTCTTCGTGCCGGATGAAGTCAATTTCACGCGCCGCCAGCCAGTCTTCGAGTGCTTTTCGCTCTATGAGCTGGCGCAGAATCTTGTTGGAATACCCAGCGCCTGTTATTGAACATGGTATGAGAAACAGGTTCCACAAGGTTCGTGAGGACTGTGTTTTGATACACAACTGCATTTGTTTTTACGCTTTTCTCACAAAAATGTACCTCAGTTAAGCCCCAATAAGAGACTCCCAACCAAACCATGAGTGAGGATGGAAAATGGCCTCGTTGGATACGCGGATCACGGTTGCTCGCTTCTTCACTGCTGTGTGCGTACACCTTATCATTTTGTTTGTTGTAGCTATCTTCCACATTAAAATTTTTTTCATCCGAAAAAAGAATTTCCCGATGCTTGTTTCCCGCGTACCGCTTCAACAAATCGCGACATCTCTTCAACCTCAGGTCCATTAAACGAGCGTCCATACGATGTCCTGTTTTTCTTCGATATGCCCGAAGCCCTAAGTCTTCATTTACCACCCTTTCACCGTGGTTCTGCTTAAACCCATCTGAAGGGCCAAAAGTTTGTGTTTACGTATGGGATTTCTTTGAATTCGCGCCTTCACAGCTTTTATTACTGCTGGAGTCCTAACAGAGCGAGGGCCACCACTTCTTGACCTGTCATCTACACTAGAGTCTTCATTGTATCGTTTGATGGTACGATAAACGAATCTATTGGTTATATTAAAATTTTTCAATATGTCAAAAATCTGATTGGCGCGTAACCGAAACGATGCAACGCAATAACCGCAACACGGTCTTCTTTAAGTGTCCACTCCATATTTAAAAATGAGTAAAATTCTAAAAAGTACACATTTTTATATTCATGAAAAATTCGAAATTCGAATTCAATAAACTTTTTTGTGACTAGCATTTTAAATTCAAAAGTTTTTATTGTGTGACAGAACTTATGACCCGACTATGTCTTTTATATTTTTATTTCAAATACAAATCTATTTTAAGAATTAATATGAATATTTTTGTTTTCTATACAGTTGTTTTTTATAATAAATTTTCAAACGTGACCCGTGGCACTACCAGTAATACAAATGAGTTGAGAAATGGGGCAGAATTACTACTTTACCTAAATGAAGACGTCATTTTGTCCTCTGTCGGAAAAACTTTGAAAATTTAATAAAAAAGAACTGCATAGAAAACAAAAATATTCAAATTAGTTTCCTAAAATCTTTGAAATAGAAATATAAAAAACATCCTTAGTTTTTACTTCGTAGCATAGAAACTCGTATATTATTACACTATAATAGTAATGTTAGTTTCTCTAAGTTCTGCACAGATTATAAATAACAACGGGGGAATTTCTATATTTTGCCTCTCACTCAAATACTAACTGTGCGAGTGCGAAGCCCCATTTTCAAGCCCGTAGGTAGATATTAGCATTGCAAACAGCAACCCGCCACTTGCATTAAAAAACAAAATGTGCTAAAATAATTTATTTCTTTGGTTAATTTTTTTACATAAATAAGTATACATAATACAGTAAATGACCAATTTATGACTTATAAAATATTGTTTCAGATTTATAATATTTAGAAGAGTTGCTGTTTGGAGCAAGTTCCGACTTCAACCGCCAATCTTTATAATGATTGTATTGCAATTACCTAGGTACATATGAATAAGTAATTAGTTATTAATATGACGAAATATACCAGCATTGTGTATTGCTATAATCAAAAAATTTTATTTTGTAAACTACAGATTTTTTCCCATTTTTTAATTTCATAATTTTGTAGGCTAAAGGGGATTATTATAATCTTGTTAGGTTAGCCTCACAAATACCATCGTGGGACTGATGACACGGATTCGGGAGCTGAAAGGTAACCCGCGAGTGTGTTTGACGATATTTAGCTTAATTTGATTAATTTTCAAGTTAAACTGTAAACTAGCGCATCTATCATTGTCGTAGTTGCCACGTAGAGTGAAGTGTCACATGCTCCACTTAGGCTATTGAGAGATCACAGTGAACTGCGGAGTGCATTTGGATTAACTCTAGTGATTGAGAGGTAATGTACATACCATCACGGCCTTTATCCTTCGCAGCGTAGCAACTTGGGACACTGGTAACACCGTCGCTTCATAGTTGATATCTTGAAAGAATAAGTTTTTATTAAATTCCGTGCACAGACTGCAGGCTAATCAAGCAGCTCGCCCCGGCGTGTAATAAAATTGTTTATGAAAAATTATATTTAATTAGATTAGATTTAGATGTTTTCTCAGGATAAAAAGTAGCTTCTTGAAAAAAAAAATAGGTCGATACGTTGCACCTATTTTATGTGAAATGACAAACAAACTTACTTCCGCATTTATAATAATATTAGTCTGCAGCCGTGCTCGGAAATCTACCTTAAATTGATAATGCCCAAAATAGTAATGGTTGAAAATGAGGGCCAAATAGTTAATAATTGACTGCATCAAGGAGTGTTTGTCCAGGCGGATTTCACTGACTTTCACACTGGCACTGTGTAATATAGATTCATGCATGTGCTTTTCGACGACAATTTTCTTCATACACAGAGTAATAGAGATTAATTAATAATCTATACTAATATTATAAGAGGAAAGATTTGATTGTTTGTTTGCATTGAATAGGCTCCGAAACTTCACGACCGATTTGAAAAAATATTTTAGGCGTAGTGCAGGCAAGCAAACGTTTTGTGAGTCTGTGTGTATGTGGAGGGTAATCTCTGAAACTAGTGAATATTATCTATCTATCTATCTATCTATCATCACGCCTTTCATCCCAAGAGGGGTAGGCAGAGAATATTATCTCAGGGTATATTTTATTTTGTTCGAAAATATCCACGGGCGAAGCCGGGGGCGCAATGCTAGTAAGTAATAGTGTTATTTACTTACCACTGGTAACAAACAATGATGTAAGTAGAAGTACCTATAGTCACACACAATACAGATGCATGCCTGATACTGCACTTCATGGGTATTTTTAGTCATTTAAAGAAAATTGATGCTTTTTATGACTGGCCATCAGGCTGGATAGTGAACCATTGCAGTGGCCATTGGCAATTATAGATGGCTTATGAAGAGACTGTGATGGCCTTGATGTCTGTTTTTCGAGGATATACAAAGCACTAATAATACTACAATTTAGCTGAAGGCTTATTATAGAATGAGTCATATTGTATGAGACCCTGTATAGAAGTTCAGGTAAGATAAGTAATGAAGGGAATTGATGCTGACCACCTCTAACTCCCTTGTGGGAGTGAAGGTGTTATATTGTATTAGTTTAACTTACCAACAGCGGCTAGAGCGTCTTCGTCTCCTACGGTGACGGCGACGTCTAAAGTAGCCATACCAGACTGCTAGACCAACAAGCACTGTAGTTCCCAGTAATGCTAGACCTTGAACTTTTGGATCGGAAAAGTTTAGGGTCTTACTTTCTTCACAGCATGGGGCAATACATCCTACGATAGATTCTTGGATACTTTTCCGTGATATTCTGCTAGCACATCCATTAATATCGGATGGAACACCGCAAAGTGACCTCATGACTATGTAATGGTTTAACAGGATTCATTTGCTGTTTCATATTTAGTGGATGTATTTTCTTGCTAGAACATATTTTGTTATTCTTCTGAACTACATATTTTATATAAGTGTAATTAATTGAAATATTACAAATGTTTATAGGGAGATGGCACTTTCTATTGAATTACTCTATGATATAAAAAACAAAAAATGACATCAGCGAATTGTTTTCTTGATTGAAGGCATAGAGTTGATTTATAAAGCCTTATATTAAATGATGGAACAGACTGTTCTTGTCCTCTGCATGAGTGAAATATGAAAAAGAATTTATCCCAAAGGATTTACAGAATACCCTATGTCACTATCCGGTCCTCGGACTATCTCTGTGCAAAAAAAATCATGCCTATCCAGTTGCTCTTTATGATGTAAAATGACAAACAAACACACTTTTGCATTTTATAGTATTAGTTGGGATACTATTTTGTTTTCATTGAGTGCTTATACAAAATTACCTACTATAAACATATATTCTAGCTTATTTGTAAAAAATTGATAATACATAGATAGTACACACACAGTAGGAAACTCTTACAAGTGTACAGTCACCAGGCATGGATCATTGTACGAGATGAATATAAAAAGAAAAAAAATCCTAGCAAATGGCATTCATAGGATAAAGTGATGGTAGATATTTCTCAGAGCATATAGTTTGCATGTTGATAAAATTAACATTTATTGAAGAAAAGACCTCAATACTATAAATATTTTATTAGATATTTCAGAAGAGTTTAGATTATAGATAGTATTAAATAGGTTTAAAATAACTAAGTAAAAAATTTGAACACAATGAAATTTCAGTACCAAGTGATTCACTTTGATGTCTCAAATTAAATTCTGTGTAATACAAGCAGTCCTCGAGTTACAATCCATTTGTCAAAAATGGGGCATTGTTTAACAATGATTGTTTCATGATACACTATTCCTCAATTGATTCAAGTTAACGGAGTGACAAAATTAATAGATTTTGTGTATGAATCCAGTGATATTGAAACAAGAGAATAAAAAACACAAGTATCAATAGTAAAAAACCTCAAATTGTAGCAATTTTCAACTCAAAATATGTATGTTGCCAAGTGCAAAATAAATTGTTTACACCTAAATTGATAAACATTTTAAACAATGCGAGTCACAAAACATGTAGGTACCTAATTAAAAAATTGTTAAAGTTCAGTGTATAAAATTAAAATTCAACAATATTTTATTGCTATGACAATGTTGTATTTTTCTGCCAATGTGTTAGGATAATGTTAGCATTAACTTCATTATACAATAAATATCTCTACAGAACATGAATCAATGTAATTTTTACTTTGTAATAGAGAGCTTACACTTTTACAAAACTAATACATCATTAATTACCACAAAGAAATTGCCAGCCAACTAACAATAATAAAATTTAATTCAATCACCTACCAACAAAGTACAGCTACCTTATTTAAGATACATTTATACTACACAAATATGGAATAAGAGACTTGCATATTTCGAGAACCTTACATGCCTTTAAATTATGAGGACTGCCTGTAATTTATTAGATCTCTTGAATACTTTCAATACACAATTACATAAAGAAATACACATATAAGGATTTGGTAAAATACAAATGACCTACTTTATAAATAGCATATTATAGCACTGCTATATTGCCCAATGTAAGAATATAAAACCGCAATCATCATTATGACCCATGCTCACAAATACCTAAAATATAAAAAGTATTGACTACTTTGGGAACAGCTATTATTCTAAATCAGGTAGATCTTCTTCCTCACCAGAACTGCTGTCCTCCTTTCCTAAGGCCACCTTATCACTAAATAAGTCATTCATATTGTCCATGTCCAGATCTTCTACATCACTGTCATCCTCTTCTTGCCACCTATTAAAATCTACCTTCAACCAGTGAGGTTTCTTTTTATCAGTGGTCAATGTGGGCCAAAAAGGATCATTCACTTTATCTTTAGCCAATATTACTTCAATATATCTGCCTTTGTTTTCTTGTTTGCTCTTTTCTGGATCTATTTCAGCATAAAGTGGTATGGATACTTCAAGCACTTTTTGTTCTGGAGCACATGTGCCTTTGAAAAATAGGGACTTGTTCTCTATTTTAATATCAGGCTTCGCGCATTCAACGTTGAAGGTGATATACACTTGACCCTTGCGCTGAGCCCACGAAACAGAAGGTGGATTTATTTCGGAAGCCATGGTTACCTGCAAACAAATTGTATGACGAAATTATTGCACGGCACTTTTAAATTATATTACAAATGAAAGTACTTTTAAAATTCACTTACTTATTCTCAATTATATGGTGTAAATTATGAGACAATATAGCACGTTTTCAGAAAACGCTAAAAACAAGCACAGAGCAAGTAGAAAACAAGCAAGCGATTAGCGATTTGCGAATTCTCTCTGTGGCTTTGCCTTGCTTCCAAGTTTGACACTCAAGCTCAATCAGTCACATATCCGACTACCGAAGTATTATGCGAGCCCGCAGTGCTCACTTTCTGCTGAGGTAGCCCTCGTCGCACAGCCGGAAAAACACAAGGAGCGACCACTCCTCAGGAATTTGTTTAGGCCCTAACCTCGACCCGAAAGTGTCGAAACTGGGAGGGAAGAGCCAGGGCGCCTCTACTAGGAAACCTTGGGTCAGGCCAAAATATTTTTGACGGTGACCCATACTGTATTTATTACTCAATATTATTTATACATTATAATTATGTACAGACTACAGAGTCTAGTTGAGTTTCTTGCGAGCTTGTGGACGAGGCGGCAACGGCTCTCAATTCTCGGCTGCGTCTTTGGAACGCCAACAGCCCCAGGCCATGAAGTACGTGTACGCGCCGCTAGCTTGGGCCGTCAGGAGTTCCATCGCCACCCGCCAATATCAGGCCAGCCGAGACCGGCATCACAGTCAGGCCTTATAGTGGGGCTTGGACAGCGACGCCAGCCAAGGCCAGCCGTTGGGTAATATGTCAGCTGTCAGGTAAGGCTGGTCAGACGACGGGGCCAGCAGCATAGCCGACCAGCAGGTGTAGACAGGATATTATTATCAGGTACCTTGTACTTGGCAATTATATATTTATGCTAGATTACACATGTATGAATAACAGTGGTTTTTAATTTATAAGTAGGTATATAACGTATAATAACGCCATCTAGCGGTTATTTTACTTATAAATGTATCTGTGTCCAGACTTGCCGGCCAGAAATGAGCACCCAAAAATTTCCGACCCAGGCATACGTGGAAGCCAGTAGGTAGGTACACGAATACCTGCGCGGACATTCTCGGGTTGGGCAATCCATGGTCTTGTGCCGAAAACATGTCGCAAACACAGGTCGCGAATCTGTAAGATTTCGCTCAACATACCAATATCACTCGACGCGCCTAATGAAGTTTTCACTTAAAAAATAGCAAAGTTTGGGTTGTTATAAGTATGTACCTATATATTTAAGTAGGCAGTAAGAGCTTTACATGCACAAAAATTAAGTTTTTCTTATATTCAAAATCCACGCCTGGTCCTTAGAACACATTCCTCTATCTCTTATAGTTTCAGAGTTCCTCATACTAACCCATCTGGTCAGGCCAATTTTGTATTACACAATACATAGGTAAACACACAACACGCCATAAAATACACATTTTCCTATATACCCTCCGTTTTCCTTATAACGGCCCGCCAGTGTGTGTCAAGCCCGTACTCTAATCTATGGTGTCAAGTGCCCCGACGGTCGAGACGTTGTTCGCAACGCGCCGCAATCCAGTCTCGCTATTCGCATCTGTTAAGCCGTCGCGCTGCCCACGCAAAGACAATATTGTTTACACGCAAACCCGCTATTTAGTTAGAAAGTGTGGTGCAGAAAGAGACAGCCAAAACATCGAACCTAAACCAGCGACCTATGGATAAAAGAACATCTTCAAGGACACAGATAACATCTCGAAGGTAAGGGCTGTTAATTTTCCTTTTAAACCTGGATACAGTGTATTCTTAGGTACCTACGTTAAAATCAGCTTTTATTTATATGTATCTCCTAATAACTATAGTTAGGTAAGTACCTACTAGAATTTTGTGACATACCGGGACCGACGGACGGACTAAACCATGCACATAAGTGCACTATAGCACAGTAAATATATCTAAACTGTAGATTGAAACACTATAAAACTAAATTTCTCAAAAAGGGTTAAATGTGTGAAATAATAAACCAATGTATAGCTTAATTAATATTTTATGATAATCTCTATGGCATTCACAAATGGCCTTTCATCAATATGAAATTATAATACAAAGTTATTTTAAAATAAATAACACAGTTGCTTTTGTATCTTAATCTACAATATACAAATGTAAAAAAAGTTTTATAATATTAAATACTTATGAAGCATAAAATAGTAAATACTTAAAGATCTACAATATATAATTAATAATACCTACCTATCTAAATAATAATTTTATGTTTTTTATCGTTTATTCATCAAGGGGACCTAGTTGGTAAAGTTTGTACTTATTTCATAAAACATAATTCAATTAACCACTTTTGATATGAAACTTAGTACTTAGACCATCCTAATAATAAAATGCTTTCCTAAATCAATGATTTTTATTATTTGTAAGTATTACAAAATAAATACCTACTATTAATAATTGAGTTACACACTTTACTCAACAAATAATTCGTTCATATCCTAGAGTTATAGATACTAATTTATACCCCAAAATTGACCAATTACCCACTGAAAAAATATGTAGGTATTAATATTAAAATAAATATGGATAATGTAGGTATTTTACATTTGTAAATTATAGCCTTAATTAACAGTAAATATTATGTAACCTTATTATAATATAAAATTTATTTAAGATTCAATCTTATCTAGTCATAGGTATCTACAAAGGCGCTCATTCTATGACGCCACCGCCATCGAGAAACGTTTTCTTGGCTATTTCAAATAATTGAGCTGACATTTTTTCACTGGTTTCTTTAACCATTTTCGTGAAATGTCCTTCTGGGTTTATCAGAAGTTTGTATGGATGATCAAACTCTACAAGTCGACCAGCGTCCATGACCATCACGCGGTCTGAGTCCATGATGGTGTTAAGACGATGAGCCACTGTCAGAACTGTGCAGTCAGCAAAACGTTTCCTTATTGTTCTTTGGATAAATTCGTCAGTTCTGAAAAAATACAAAATTTTAATTATAACTAGAACTAAAACCCAACTAAAATTATTTTTGTATATTCCAAAACCTTTAGGATATCGAGATCAAATAAAAAGGTATCCACTATAATCGCTGAAGTTTCATCTATATTCATTCAGTCGTTCATCGTTATTTTAAATAATTTAATCATTAATTAAAAAAAGCAATTCGCGTTTGTGTATTCGCTTATAATTTCTAAACTTCTAACTAAGTACATTTCAATGTTGTTTTCACCATTTAGAACATTTACTTACAAGGAAGATTTGGTATTTATTAAGTACCAATACCATTCACATTGTCTATAGAAGTAGAGAAATATCTAAATTTCGTAATAAAAAAAACTTTTTAGGACGCTAACCATAACTTATAATGAATGTAAAAAGTCTACAATATTCTAGACTCTATCTCAGAATACAAAATAAATCAGAATTACATTATATATACCTACATTCTTCAAACTAAGGCTAAAAATAGTAGGTAAGTACCTACACTAAAATAGTCTAGGTACCCGTTTGTTGTATTTCTTGATAAAAAAACAATATTATAAGAAAAAATAATAAGAATAGGTGTTATTTTTTATTTATATTATTCATATCTCTTGATAATAAGAAATTATCCCAAAATTGGTAAATCGTGGAGTCGTAGCGAGAAGTATGTCGGGTGCGGAAAATCGCGTATTTTTGGACACATTTTATTGCGCATGCGTATTCTGGTTTGTTCTATATTCTGCTATTAGTAAACTATTTGAAAAACTTACTTAGGGTCGACATTAGCCGTAGCTTCATCAAGGACAAGTATGCGGTTTCCACGTAAGATAGCTCTTGCTAAACAGACAAGCTGTCGCTGTCCTAATGAGAAGTTAGAACCACCTTCCGATACTTTAAAATCTAACGATGCCACTGCATTCTTCAGGTCGACCTATAAAAATAATAAGAAATAGTTTTATAATAAATGTAAGTAGGTAGTAACTAAGATATTTAGAGAAAGGAAATTGTTAGAAGTTTATGAAATAATGGATAACAAGATAGTTTTAAAAGTATGAATTACAAATGTATAGAATATATGTGACTGGAAGAGTTGGTCAAATTAATGACATATTGAAAAAATTAAATAACAAGCAGATAGACAAAATTTAAGAACATGCATGAATACCACTGACCTGGCATAAAGTAATATACCTACATACAATATTAATGTCAGTAATGAATACGCACGATCATAATGACTCAATATCTTTGTTCTCTACCTGCCTACCCGAGAAAGGAATTAAATCGTAAGCTTATGAATTATACAAAGGTAATCACGGAGGTTTATAAAAGAGTGCATTATTATATTTACATTGTACTGGAAGTAAGTAATAGGTAGGTAGTTAAAATAATATTCAACTTACCGCTTCTAATGATTGCCATAGTTGGTGATCTTCATAATCGTTGAAAGGATCAAGATTATAGCGTAACGTTGCGGAAAACAGCACAGGCTCTTGGGGGATTATTGATATCTTTGACCGCAAGTCCTGGGGAACAAAGTAGATTAATTTACAAACAAACAAACAAACACATCTTCACGGACTTTATACATTGCGGTGTGGCCAGAGACACCAGAAACAGTGTCTACTTGATGCCAGTTGCCTACACTAAAAAAAATATTTTTATTAAATCTTTATTCTATTTTGGATCTACAAAATAAATATGATAATTCAGCACGTCTTGTGATAACAAACAATAAGATTTCTCAAAATAAAATAAGTTTACTATACTTATTAAATAGCGACCCGATAATTCCTACGGGTTTTAGGAAAATAGTTTATGAAAAAATCCAATAAGAGTTTTCCCAGGATAAAAGTCAAGTCGATCAAGCGGCCATTTCATTTATAATACTGGTACTTAATCCTAACTAATATTATAAATGAGAAAGTGCGTTTGTTTATTTATCCTTTTTTCAGGTCAAAACAGAGCTCGACATGTTTTTTCATAAACTATAGAGCCAGAAAGTGACAAAGGTTACTTTTTATCCAGGTAATCATGAGGCTTTTTATATCACAAAAGTTGGTTTTTAATACTCCATTCTTCGATCAATTTGCTTTTGAACAACGTAATTATTGTAAAAAAACAATGTTATTTACTTGTAAAGACAGTTGTGACGTGTCCACTTCGTCGATCAGTACTTCGCCTTCTACTATGGCCAGTCTGAATAATGACGATATGAGTGAAGACTTGCCAGCGCCTGTACGACCAACTATGCCAACCTATAAAAATAAAAGATAAATAATGAAGTTTCTTAAGTCAATTTATATGATAGGTGTTTAGGAAAATACAAATTAATCAAGAAATAATTAGCAATAACCATGGGGATCAATATTAATATGCAGTATGCAGGTAGCTGATCATGAAAAAAAATTTCTTTAGTAATTAAGTACTAGTATGTAATTATCGAATAATATAGGACATAATACTGTTATGTCATGTAATTTTTTTGGTAAAATAAATTTTATTTATAGGTAAAAATCAATTTTACAACTAATCAATTACTACGAAATTTTATAAGTATTCTAAAAATTATGGTAAGGTAAGGCAGCTCCATCGTCGAGGTTATTAGTTAACATTTGCATCGAAAACCTGAGTTACAAAGGTAGGTATATTTTTTTTTTTCTTCAAAATTGATGCAGCCGTTTCGGAGTGTATTCAGGACTAACTCAGACAGTCTGACAAAAGTTATAAAAACATCATGCTCCGGCTTTTTGTTATTTTTCGGGACTGCACGCAACACTCAACCGTCTAGCAAGACGCCTCGTCGATCACTCACTGATGAATTGAGTAATAATACTACTCTCTTGTAGGAGTGATAGAGAAGCAGTGACATTACGCTGTTTGAAATAAAAGGGCGTAAATGGAAAATCATTAAATTATTTATTTATATTAAAATAGCCACTTTATTGAAAATTTAAATCAGGCCAGTTCTTTATTAGCTTACAACAGATATTTATACTTAATATCATCAACATTATTTCATGATATTTCAAGATATTTGAGATTTTACGTTTTTTCAGAGGCCACTTTGCAATTTTTTTCTATCGGACAAAGTTTCTGAAAATACATTTTGAGAACAGACCAAGTGTCTGAAATACGATCAACAGTAATAACATTTTTTTCCGTAATGATATGAGTACTGATTGCCATGTTAAATGGTTTTAAATCAGATCTGTTAGCTCTGGTTAGCTTTATACATCCTCTTAAATATTGGATTTGAATAGCTTTTCATACCCGTTCTGAAATAATTGGTACTTACCTATAGGCTGAACTAGAAAACGTTAGATCATATCTCTGTAAATGATTACTCTCTATTAATCTAAATGCTAATTTGATCTCTGATATATTTTGATATATAATTAGAAATTATCTACAATAAATATTATGATAATAGAAATTATGTAACTAAGAAAGACTCTAATTAGATATCTAAAAATGGAAATGCAACAAGCTTGTTTACCTTCCAACCGCTTTCAATTACGACATTGAGGTTCTTAAGGACAGGCAAGTCTTCTGGTGTGTACTTCATGAAGCAATTACGAAACTGGATTCGTCCACGGGCGGGCCAACCTTTAGGCGTTTCTCGACCTGCGAAACATGTATTCAAATGAAAAATATCCCTTTTACTAGTGCTCATTATCATAAGAACTTATTAACTTGGACCGGTTATTTTAACGTTCAACTCGATTTTGTGGAATGTTGTTATGCCATTCTATTAGTAAGTACTTTTATGGCAATTAGAAGGTCTTGATCCCCTTTTTATGTAGAAACTTCCGGCCCTTTTTGGTGGATAGGTATATCGTGAAAATTATGTGACGATATCACAATTCAATATTGAAAAAATGTCAAGAAAAAAGTCCCTAGTTATGTATGGAGAGTCCCTAAAAATATTTTCATAATTTGACTACTAAAATTTATGGTGCTTCACAAGACACGTTTCTGTAAATTATGGTAAGTATCGAACGGACGGACGGACGGAAATGACGAACTTACATAAGAGAGCTCCGTTTTCACCATTTGGCTGTGGAACCATAATCACGCATCATCATGACCTTTATTTATTGAGGTATGGCTAACGTGACCAGAAGTCCCGTTTTAAACGGGACCGTCCCTTTTTTGGATACGTCGTCCGGTGCCCCGAGGCAAGCTTCGGGACGAAAAATTGTCTCATTTTTTCAGAAAGCTCAAACGGTGCGATATTTTGAAATTACATTCGGCGACTGAGACCAAAAAAATCATGCCCAGAATTTTATTCTTACCAAATATTAAAACAAGTTCGCCGGAGAAGTATAGCAACTGAGCATGTTTCATTACTTTTGTGATTTCAAAAGAAAACTTATTATTAAAAATATGTTTTTTTCTATTATTGCCGAAAATAACTCGATATTACACTGGTAACAATGTCCACATATATAGCGAGTTGACCATATCAAACAGAACAAGTGGCAAACCTGTCACCTGTCGTTGCAGATAAAGGGCAGACCTAGGCTCGCACCAATGGCCAGCCATGGAATGCCCGGCTCAAAAATGTCCGAACAAATAGCCGGGTCGGGCAAAGACAGACACGAATTTGCTTGGACATTCTAGGATTGGACATTACATAGATCCGTCGTTTTGGGCTTCGAGTCAAACGAAAGATGTCGCAGTCCTAAAGAAATTATGTATGAAAGTGGTAAAAATACTAACTTCCTTTTTCCCACTGGGCTTCTCTTTCTATGTGTGTATATTGAAGAATACGCTCCACGCTTGTCATTTGAGATATTACTTCAGCAGTCTGTCGTACTCCGAACTGAAGCATTCCAGTTAGAATGAGGGTCTGCGAGATAGCTAGACCGACGTTGCCGGAGAATATTGTCTCTGAAAAAATTAAAGAATATTTATATTTTATTTATTTTTATTAGGTAGCCAGTTGGCGTACGCATGTTGGAGCATAGATGGGTGAATATTATGAAGTAGTGTATTGTGAATAACCTTAATATTTTATGAAAACTGGTTTAACCGGTCTCAGTGTTAGAGTGGAAAATGAAAATACTCACTGATTCGCCATTTTTATAAGTACCTACACTGTTCACAATGTATACCTATAATATATAAATAATATATAATATAAAGATATGGCGTAAGTATAACATCTAGGTATTTGTCAGGTTGTTTTTAATCAATTTCTATCTAAAATTTAAATATAAAACGTAATTAAAGTATTATTACATACTTGAGTCTATGACGAGGAAGGCTACGATGACAATGGCCAGATATAAAATACATATGAAGTCGAGCCAGAAACCAAGAGTGACACCACTAGCCAAGTAACTGCTCCACGTAGAGGTATGCACATCCTGTAAAAATAATCGTTCAATATAATTTTCATTATTTCTTCCTTGTGTGTTGGCTTAGTGATTTAATAAAGGTTTTTTTTATTTCGCTTAAATACGCTGAGAGCAGCAGTCGTTTCACACTTGCTTGAAACTTTGCAATGTCACAGAGCTGACACGCTCTAGAATTATTAGAAATTTACAGTAGGTAATTGAATGTATTTGTTGACACCAAATCTTGGTAATCGATCTATAGTGAGTATTTAATTGTGTATCTACAAAAGACGTCCTGTAGCGGAATTTAAAAAGCCTGAATACAATAATACAATTCAACAACAACAAATTAAAAAAATATAAAAATGCATAAATTAAGGTTTATATGGCTATTACCCACTCCTTCTACGATGTCCTCCAATTTCGAAAGATCAAACTAAATTACATACACCTAAAGAACACCGTATATAAAATTAGATGATTTTACCTGGAAGCGATCAAACTCCTTTATGAGACGTTGTTGTGCCCCTGATGATCTGATAGTACTGATACCATTTAATGTTGCTGACATGTGAGAAAATACTGGACTGCGGGCTGGAAAATAAGACGGAACAAATTAAATTGTCATAAAAAAATAATCATCACAACGAGTATGAAGCTTAATTCCATGGACATTTTTTTCACTTCGATGTCCGTTTGTCTGTCACCGCTAAATTTCTCAGAATGAATATGATATTTTTGAAGGAATATATTTTTTAAGCATTTCATGTCTTACTTTTCACATCTAACATTTTGCTACGAGATATCATCAAATCAACTACTTTGAGATATTAATTAGGTATGTTTTAATAAAGCTACGACATCTTTAGGTGCAAATTAGAATCACACAATTATTATAATCACCGATTATTTTTTTAACTATAGCTAAAAAATATTAAAATACTTACTGGTGCCCTCCAATCTCTTGATAGATTGGGCTGATTTCAAGTAGATTTGAAGGATCATGTAGAAGAGAAGTAATATGATGGTGGTTGGTAATAAAGTCCAAATAAGTGCTGCGGCGTTCAGTGTAAGGATACTGAACATCACCAAGTAAATCTGTATGCATTCCAGTAAGAATCTTGGCAGCAATTCGTCCAGGGCTCCCATGTCTTTAGAAAATCTGTTTAGTATACGACCTAAAAAAAAAGGTTTCGAACTGATAATAAGAGATTTTACTATCACAGCGCCCGAGAACCGTAACGTGTTACACCGTACTCGATGGGGTGAGTAAAAACTGTCTTCGATCCCATTATTTCTTCATAGGTTGCCTTACGGTTCCCGAAACCATCTTATCGGTCCCAATGTACTCAGCGGAAGACAAAGAAAACAAGCTAACAACCTAACCCTATTATCTGATAGTATTTGTGAGGCTAAACCTAACAAGTGGCCAGTTCTGTTGAGGTATATTTAGATGGAAAAGCCTTTAAGGGTCCTATATTGGGAATTTTTCTGGGATAAACTATTCCAAATTTCTCTGTAAATAATCCACCTGTGTCACTGTAATTTAGCACATAGTTACTTATTGAATATATCTAAGTGAAATAGTTCTTATTTTTTCAATGGGTTTTATTGAATAGGAAATATGGGTAGTTTAACTTTGCCCCTGCTGTCTCTTTCATAATCTATCACAAAACTCTAATTTTTTTTAAAAGCACTGTTATACCATTACCCTTCAATTATATATGTCGAATTTTTTGGTAGCTTATTGAAAATTTAAAATAATAATAATTTTATTATTTTTGCCAAATTAAAAAATCATAAAAATTTTTTTTTTTGAATTTTCAATAAGCTACAAAAAAAGCGATATATATAATTGAAGAATAATGGTATAAGAGCGCTTTAAAAAAATTTAGAGTTTTGTGATAGATTATGAAAGAAACAGAAGGGGCAGAATAATCCTTTATTCTACCACCCATATTTCCTATTAAATAAAACCAATTGAAAAAATAACGACTATTCCACTTAGATATACTGAATAAGTAACTATATGCTAAATTACAGTGACACAGGTGGAGTATTTACAGAGAAATTGGGAATAGTAATATCTCCATACAAATTCCCAGTATAGGACCCTTAAGTGTGGTTTGTCGGGTTATGTAGATAAGTTTTTCATTATAAAACCCATTGGTAAACTAATTATTACCAGACGTTTTAACCACTCGGCCACCGACTCCCTTTTGGTTGTATGGTTTTCGCAATTGTTGTAGGTATATAATTTCTTCATTGGCATTGACAAAAAAAAATGATGATTCAATATGGCTTGTGTTTAAGCGGCGCCCAAAAATGTATCTATTTTGTACCAAAAAAAATCTAAACGGTTACCAAAATGGATGAATGGTCACCAAATTACGTTTCCTAAAATATTATGAAATAGATCCATTTTTGGTATTATTGACTGCCATAAAAATATATAGACGCCTTTAAAATACACTTTATACTTAATAAATTTTATACTAACCTAACCTAACCTACCTACCTTACTTGGTGACCATTTATCCATTTTAGAAACCAAATAAAATATTAGTACAAGGCGTGCGATTTTTCTGATGTTTTTTCTATTATTTTGGATCATAATATGATATACTTTAGGACACTTTTAATAGTGTCAATTATTTTATTTGGAGTTGTTTATTTTATTTGGTGCCTAAGCTTAGAGTCTTAAAAATATTTTTGGTGTCCGCGTAAATTATACCCATTCAATATTTGCATATAGTTTATCGAAATTAGTGATAAATGCATTGGATAAATGTATTACTTATTAAACTTCTTTAGTAGTAATAGTTAGATCATAGTGGGTAGGTATTTCTCATATTTTCATACCTCTTCGTTTCATCGTTCAAAGAGAATAATAAATTAACGAATTCGAGCGAAGTCGGGGCCTAACATTAGTTTAAGAATTCAAGAAAATGCATACCAGATGAATTAGTATCAAAGAATCGCATAACTCCACGAAGCATAGATGCGAACATATCGTTGTGTAGATTTCTTGAAGAATTCATACACACTTTGAAGAACATGAACGCTCGTGCTGTTACGAAGAAGATGCAACATACAATCAGGGCTGAGTACACGTAGAGATACTGAGTTGTGTCCAATGGGCCTATGTTTGCGTTAATGTCTAGGTCTGGAAAAAATAATTAAAATTGTATAAGTACTACTAATAAAAATATATAAAATTGAGAAAAAGAATATTACACGATATTAAATAATTGTTTTTTTGCCTGTCTGAAAGATTTGATTAAAGTTTCAGAGTTTTGTGTTATATTTACCACCTGTTTCATCGATATTTTTAATTTATGTAAGTAAGAAGGTATCGCTAGAATTAGATAAATAATTATGATACAACTAAATCTATGCAGCAAATGTAGTATGGTTTATGCAGTGTATAAAATAATTAAGTGGTACTTACTTGGTTTAACCTCAGCTCCAAAGAAATAACTTGTAAGAGTGAATGTAGAGTTAGAAGGCGTAGCTGTTCTGTATAGATCCTTAGTAGTGCTGTTTGTCTCTCTTTCCTTCATTCTGGTAACTTCATTTGTCCTAAAAAAAATGGCAATATTAATGACATAATCTCAATATGAAAATGAAAATCTTATAAATTATATTGCGTTGCATCTGTGCCCGGTTCACTCAGAAATTACTAAACCGATTTTGTTGCGGTTTTCATGAGGACGGTTTACGAGTATTAAACGTGGACCTATTACATTTAGGAGCTGAGCAATAAGAATATTAGTGAATCATCAAGTCAGGAGAAAAGTTAGCGCCAACACGCTTTCATGGCATATGCTCTCAGAGAATAACAAAGTCATGTAGGAAATAATTGTGTAAAATAAAGTAATCTACAAAAAAGGCTGCAGTAGCATAGCAGTAAAAACCTTACATATAATTAAAATTATTTTCTAATTAAATTGTTTTAAACCGATATTGTAACTGTGCGAGGCCGTGGGCGGGTCGTTAGTAAAATATAATTACCAATAAGTGACCCAATAATCGCATAGCGTAGCCGATAATTGACCAACAAGAAGGAGCACAGCAGCGAATATAAGGACCGAAGCTCTGCCGCCAGCCCTTAGATACGCTCCGTAGACTTGCCACCCCATAGAACCAGATTCCCTCTCTTCCTCTTCCATTTCTTGTTCTGGTGACTCGAAACCCACAGACTCGGTAAGGGATGGTCGACGGGTTGTCGATAACTGTAATAGAAAAAATATTATAAGCATACTTTGCAATTTTTTAAATATTTATCTGCATTTTCTTAAAACTCGAGGAGGATTTATTTTTCGACGTATACTTATTTTAAAAACGTTGTTCAATACATACCCTGGCTGAAATCCTCCTTGGCATAATAGGAAGTTTGTCTTTGTCATCCTTTTTTTCATCTTGAAGGGAATGCAATAGTTTTGCGAAATCTTTGCCAGATGATACTAGTTCATCGTATGTACCGATAGCTTCCACGGAACCCTGCGATTGAAGATGATAATTATTATGAGCATATGTTTAGGTTCTTAAATGTAAATTCAAATATTTTTATATTTGCGTGTTACCGATCATTAGAGCGGATTATTAAGTCAATGATATTTTGTTTAAACTATAAGATACCTAATGAAGATAAGTTAATGTTAAGATACTTTGAAATCGATGTTGCTGCTTAACATCTATTAACGCGACCGTAACTTTTATTAAAATCTAATAAAAAATTGACGGTAATAGTTTTAAACATTTCACATCGACCTATACGACCTCAATGGTCATAAATAGTTATTATTAGAAGTAAATAGCAATAGCCGTACGTTATTCATGACAGCGATGTAATCGGCAGCCTTGAGGTAGTGAAGCTGGTGCGTGACCAGAATCCGTGTGGCGTGACTGAGGTACCCGTTGATGCACTCGTCGAACAATTGTCGACCGACATGGGCGTCTACTGCTGACAACGGATCGTCCAGGAGGTATACATCGGCCTGAAATTGTTAAAAGTATGCGGAATTGAACGATGTGCCCGATTATTTTTGCAAGAAGACTGCTTCAGAAGTCAGATATGATATGAGATGTACAGACCGTTCACTATAAGTTGTTCCCTACAGAATAGGCACGACTATTGACGGCAGGGGACAAATTATTGTGAATGGTCTTTAGCGTCGGCTGTTTTATATTCAAATATTGAACGCTGGCCTTTGTTATTTTAATTATAAGATACAAAACTTAAAAAAAATTGGTTTAATTGAAAAAATACCTGTCGATATACAGCACGTGCCAAATTAATTCTTGCCCTCTGTCCTCCTGACAGAGAAGCTCCCCTTTCACCTACTAAAGTCTGATCTCCGTGTGGAAACTGTTGAAAATCCTTTTGTAGAGCACACACACGCACAACCTGATAGAAAAAAATACTATAATAATTACTGCTAAAAATAATATAGAGGTAGTGGCAGTATTTTTCCAACAATAAAATAAATTAAACATCATTTTTACATTATTTATCAATGAACGTAAATTAAAAAAGTAAAAGAAAAGCTATACCTACCATCATCTTCAAAAACTATTGTAAAATAAATAAAATACCAAAGAAAGAAAAGATTTAAAAAAAAGAAAGTATTTCTTTTAAATATTTGTGATTTTATATTATATTGTATTTCTTAAACTTTTATCTGTCTGTCTCGATTTGAAAATAAAATAACTACGGCTTTAAATGCCATGCTTTTAATTTTTTTATCATACTTTTATCTTTGATTTCTACTACAATTTCTTTGAGTAGGTACTTACTTCTTTATATTTTTTCGAGTTATATGGAAGACCAAAGAGTATATTTTGACGGACGGTGGCCACGAATAACCAAGGTTCCTGACAGGCATATGATAATGGACCTGTTATGTGAATACGTCCACTTATAGTTCGCAGTTCGTTCAACAAAAGTTGTAGTACTGAACTCTGAAATTAAAAATGTAAATTAGTATTTATTTATGAGTTTGACAACTAAGAGTAAGGAAAAATGGTCTCTGAGTATAAAATGATTAAACTCAAACGAAATTCCTCCTTTTGTTAGAATGAAGATTCTGAATTCGAGCATATCATAGTTTTTTTTTGTATTTGGATTAACTTCATTGCATATGATTACAATGTTTTCCTAATTAATAAAAATACTAAGAAAGACAATATTTTCTGTTTCTCTTCTGGTGACAAGAGGGCTGGCTCCTTCCTCGCTCAACGAATCAGCATCGCGATTCAGCGGGGAAATGCAGCCAGTATTCTTGCCACTATTCCACGCGGACCTGGTTTATTTAGTTATTTTTAATCGTGACCTACCTTTCCAGATCCAACAGATCCGATGATTGCAAGTAATTTTCCACGAGGAACTGTGATATTAACATTTTTTAATGTTTGGACATCACTGTCTGTCCAGCTAGCGTAAACATTTTGTATGAGTACTCCGACATCTGGACTTACAGGCACTGGGTTACTGAGACCAACTAGTCCTTTTTCACTAGTGTCGAATGCTGGAATTTGAAATTATATGTAAACGTTATTGGTAGGTATCGTAATTATATAACTATATTTATAACCTTTATTATGTATTCATGTTTAATACAAATTAAATTCCAAACAATTTTTGAATTACTTTAGTAAAATAAAGCATTATTTGAAATTAAATTAAGTAATTACCAGCATTGTATATTCCTTCTTCATCAATTTTCTTAAAGGTATTAGGTCGGAGGTCGACCTCGCCAAGATTTTTATTTTTGTGCTTATTTTCTATATTTTGAATAAGTTTCGCGATATCAACGTCTGGGACACCGCGTAAGTCTTCTCTCTCATCTGTTGTAAAAAAATATATGAATTAATATAAGCTTGTATTTTCAGGTTGGAATTTTAGAATAGCTAATCAAGGAACAGATTATAGTAATATTCAGTTTGAGTTGAGACCAGAGATTTAGTTAGTTTCATATTCTGACTTACATAAAGTAAAAGTAATTTAACATAAAATAAAAATATTGCATAACACAAACAAAAGCATATAAACAGCCATATTATACATAGATCCATCACCAGTCACCACTTATAATATTTTTCCCATGAATGGCCTGCTTAGAATGTGGTGTTTTCGACGTTTACAAACAACAAAAGACAAACACGGACGACACGATAATTTATTTTTAAATATTTTTACCCAAACTTAAGAGAGTTTCAATACGCTGTACAGAGATATAGGCCTCCAAGGAATTTATCACAGTTATAGGTAAAATGTAAGACATTCCAGCTTGGAGGCAGTTGAATAATTGGGCCATCGGGAACGCCTGTGAAAATTTTTCATTCAATAAAATATCTATTCTTCAATTCTTCTAAGTAATTTTTCCTCGTAGTTGTTACCACATTTCATCCCATAAATATGTTAATTTAGATATTTTTCATTTTTTTTCTAAATAGGTATCTGTCTAAGTGCCTACTTTAAATAAACGTCATATTCCCTAACTAATCTCTTAACTGTTATAGGTAGGTATACACATGCCATGTTAATACTATAGCTACATTATACATGCTTTGTTAAACTATAAAAAAATCTAAATACTGTCTGTGTTATATACAAGATAAATAAATTGTTATTAAATTTATTCGTGCAAATTTGTTGCAGTGCATCATGCAAGTCTAGGGCATGCAGTTTGACATACCAAATAACATGAACGCTTCTAATCGCTGCACAGAAATTAAAGCCTCAGCCAAAAATGAGACGGCATTGGACATAATAATCGATAACGTTCCTTGTAGAGTATTGTAGAATTGTGCCAACGGAAATACCTGTAAATTAAATTTGTGTAATCCTTAAAAAAGTTAGATTGTAGTTCATTTTTTTTTCTTCACGTGTTGCCCCTTATAGCTTCCAAAACCGTGTTACGGTCCCAGGGTACCCAGCGAAAGACCAATTATCCCTCTTTTAGCCGATGTTATTTTTTCTGGAATAAAAATACTGGAACCTCTTTGACTTCTTGATATTTTCACGCATTATTTGGTAATTTTTTTATATTCGATATAGAGTATTTATTATTCCTAAATTGTTTTAATTTCCAAAATAAAAATAATACACTTACTATATCAGCAGTGACTTGAAATCCGAAAAGTGAATAAGTCAGCAAGGTGATGTAGAGTGTAAGTCTCTCCGTGAACACCATGAAGGAAAGATAAACTCCTCTAAGGTAGGAAGCTGAAGTGATGCTGCTAATCTCAGTCTTCCTGGCAAGAGCCACTACTTGCTCAAATGGTTTCTCCCAAGCATACATCTTGATCACCTAGAAACAAAGCGTTTGTTTGTTAAAAGTAAACTGGGAGTTTTGAAATTTCTTGGAAAGAAACTAAAACCGGGGAAAATGGCCGAATGGGATAAAGCTTCATTTTTTCCTCGTAGGCTAAGTTTTATTAAAAAAAAATTGGTCAAGAGCGAGGAGACGAACTCGCTTGGCCTCTCCAACTGGCTTTACACCATTTTTTCCATGAGAACTTTAAGACAGGATTTTCATTTAGGTTTTCGTAAACTATGAGCGAAGCCCTATATTTCCTATTTTTTTAATATTCGACACAGCAGTTTCGGAGATAAGAGTGGGTGTAACGCTCAATTTTCGTATTTTTTCATCAAAATTAACATCCAAAATCGAAAAAACGCTATACGTCCATGATTGGGTCATCAAACATCTACCAAATTTCAACCTTTTCGTCCAGTATATTCGGAGAAAATAAGCTGTGACAGACACAAGAGTAATCTTATAAGGGTTCCCTTTTTTCATCGGATGTACTAAACCCTAAAAATACAGGGTTCCGTAAGATATAGCAATATTTGAAGCTAAAACTGGAGAAAACGAGTAAATGGAATAAAATACAGTTTGACACATTTCCAAAATATCTACGGGCGAAGCCGTGGAGAAAAACTAGTAATTAGATAAAAATAGATAAGATTTACACACCTGCATACCGTTAATGATTTCGTCCATTATTCTGACCCTGTCATCAGTTCTGTGCGCAGTTTTCATTCGCAACCGCGCAGCCATTTTGCTCATATAAGCTGAAATAACAAATTCAAATAGAAATGTTTGTCTGTGATTTTTGAAATTTTCATTTCTGTTAGCACATTTGTTAACTAAATAAAATGACTGTAACATTGTTGCCTTAGGTATCTACACCCATACTATATCCTTAATTGTTTGGGGTCAAGGCAATATTCCTGAAAATTTTAAAAGACCTCAGGAAATCATGGACCTAAAATTGCTTCATTGCTATTTTGCTTCATCAAGAGATGTTTTAAAAATATATACTCACATTGCACTGGTATGGTTTGCAGAACAATTCCAATAACTCCAACGATAGCGGCATATCCGATCTTCAAGTAGATGAGGTAACAAATAAGTACTACTTGCAACGGTAATAACCATATGAAGTGAGTGTAGATGAAAGCGTAATCGAATCTGTTCACATCATTTGATAACAAATTCACTACTTGACCAGCAGTTGTTTGCGCCAGTGCTCCAGAACTCATTCGCATCACCTAATAAAAAGAAAAACTCAAATATGAAACTACATACTAATAAAAATTATAATTATTTACCGAAAAACGCAACAGAAATGATTGCGTTTTCCCAGGATATAAAGAGAGAGAAAACTAAGAGTATCGACTACGACATAATTTCTCGAAAACATCTATAGAAGTAGCTATACATACTCCCCAATGCGTGTCACTGGAAAGTTGTATATATGCCCAACCAATCTATTAAATATTTTGACTAGCGCGATACAGGTTTCAGTATTGAGACAGCAGCGACATCTATCGACACTTTAAAACTTTCACATTTTTTTTATTTAAAGGGTTTTAATATAAAAATACAGCTATTTGTTTTGAATGTTATTTGTAAGACTATAAAGTCGTTGACTTTTGTTACCCATTGTACCCATAGGTAGATCATTATGTATTAATATAATATATTGATACAGTATTTATATACTTAGTAAACAATACAAAACATGTGTATTTATAAATACGTCATATTTATGTTTATTATTACATACATATATATGCGAACTAAGATAAGACTCTGTATTGTTTACGAAATATGATTGCGGTAACGTCCGGAAGGGAATAAAGTAAATGAAACGTAAATATTTATAAGAGGTTTTTGTTATTTTAGTGCGATTGCCGGTGTAATTTATTAATGAATGAATAATACCTATAAGTTGTCATGGAGTCAAATTCTGGTCTTACAATGGCTTCCTTATTTTTTGCTCTTAAGCCGGTTCTAATTAGAATGTACTAGGTACCTATAATATTTTGGTATGGCGTTATCGATGTAATTTAGTTAAATGTAAGAAGTACCATTCAAGATTTGCATGAAATATAAAAGCGTAGGTATTATTAATTAATCTAGGATTAATGGCGCCTAAGATATAATTACATTCATATGTGATTTTCTCGAAAAAATAGCACATTAAAGAGCGTGTTTGTTATGAATTTAATAATGGTAACCTGCATTCCGACTTTCAAAAAGTGAAATAACATTTAGGTTTTCAAACCGACTTAATAGAAGAAACTAAGTTTTTCTTTCAGTGTTACTGTTCAAATTAAAAAATTTGAACCGTTTTGAGTCTGCTCCAGGATAAATTAGAAAAATTGGGGGTTTAGGAATGAAATTATATTATCTTCTCATTCCGTACAACGCATAATAGGCCAGGGCCAATCCGGTTTGAGACATGAAAAATTCTTAGCAGTATACGAGTGGTAGAAAAATTTAGTTGACGATGCAAATAACGAAGGAAAAATAGTCCAGACTCGAAAAAAGTTCTGGAAGGGGAGTGGGGGTTGTAATATATACGTTTTTAGGGGTTGGTACTCGTTTTTTGCGATTTGCGGCTAAACTATGCATCCTATCGAAAAAAGTTAAATGTAAAAGTTGTAAATAATAAAAAGATTATTAATTTTTTTAACGGTTGTTAAATTTTAACGATTTTAAACAATTTATGAAATTTTGATGACTTACCTTTCTATATATCAGGGAACAAGCAGCGATTCGCACTTTCATGCCGAACTGCTGGGTAGAGTACGTTCCGTGATGATTTAGAAAGGCTATGCATAAAGACATGAAGATCACAGCTGCAGCGCAATATATCGCCTGTTCGTACGTCATGTTTGAACCTGGCTCCCAGTAACTTAACATCATGCCTAGGGCCACTGGCTGAAATGGCCTGAAAAAGAAAAAAAAACATTATTTGTAAAAAAAGATTTTAGGCAAGGAGGTAAGTATAAAATATTGACATCATTAATGCCACTGGCTGAAATGGTCTTTAAGAAGGAAAAAAAAAATAGGTAAGTACTTTTAGAAAAGTTTCAAAAATTTAGGTTATAATAGGTTAGGATTTGGCACATTTTATTTGACCTTTTTGGTTAAGATATCTTCAAAATTTTCGCCATCCAATGAAACTTGAGTATCAGGCTCAGGCGAAATATTGTCAGAATGTTTATACAAAATAAACCTTATTACTTGTGCGTGCCAATAATAGATAAACTTACTATCTAGCATCATGGGCAAATAATAGTTTTGTTTAACTTACTTTAATAATAATGCTTGAATCAGGAACATGAAACCAGAAGGCGCGTAACTCATCCAGAAGGCTTTCGTCATGGCGCGAAGAAGAGAAGGTTTTCTTCCTTGCCTTCCTGCCAGTGCGACTTCTTCTAGCCATTTCCTGCAAACAAATAAAATATTATTGTTTACTAATAATGAATATGCAAGACTTAGGAATTTAAGTTATATTTTCATATATTCTGGGCATAAGGTACTTTTTTAAAGTAGCCGTAGCACTATTTAGTGCCTCTGTGGTTGTAAGACCGTTAGTGGTGGTTAAGACGTCTGGTATTAACTAGGCAGACCACGGGTTCGATCCCGGATCCTGGCCATTTACCAATGGGTTTTTTTAATTAAAAACTTATGTACGTAATCCGACAAACCACACTTAGAGGCTCTTCCATCTAAATATACCTCAACAGATACCGTCTGCCACTCGTTAGGTATAGCCTCACAAATACCATCGGCTAAACGAGGGAGACTTAGTCTTCCGCTGGGTACCCTGGAACCGTAACACGGTTTCGGGAGCTGTAAGACAACCCGTAAAGAAAGAAAAAAAAAACAAAAAAAAACAACGTAACATCGCAAGCTCAAGATTACGGATGGATGTATAAGGCTTTCGAATCTATACGAGCTTAGATCATAATAAAACATTATCTATTTCCAAACAAGCTGTAAACACGGTTATTGTGAGTGGTTTTATTAAAAAAGTTTAATTCTGTGTGTCGCGGGGCAAGTAGGTACTTGAAATTATAAGAATGAATTGACTTTGGTAACCTATGTCAATTACAGATTTTGTATTTGAGATGTTTTTTGTACCTATTTATTTTGAGAACGCCTGGTTAGAGCGTTGAACTTGAAACAAATTTTCTGTCGTAAAAGTGCAGAGACAGGCATGCCACCTGTTCTATTTAATGCGTAACTCGCTAAATGTAGACATTGTTACTAGTGTCTCTCTCTGCCATTTTGCAAGATATAAGGACCAGGGGACCAAGCACGTAGCCAGGATTATCCGTCGGGGGGTCCAACCACCAATCAAGCCATTATTTTGAAAAAATAAAACACTAAGTACGACTTTACCTTTTTTATTACATCTTCTGCAATAGGTGAATATCCTAGCTCGCTTGACTCGACCTCATCAGCTCAGCTGAACTGATAGTAATTACCTACTTTTTAAATTCTCAATTTCAAAAGTGTCGGTGACGGATTTCGGAGGGGGTCCGGACCCACTATACCCTCCCCCTGCCTACGTGCTTGCAGTGGACTTATGTGGGCACCGTGCCTTGACGTGCCTAAATTCCAATTCCGAGGGGGTAGGCAAATACTATGGACCTCCATTTGTCACACTCCTCACTGATGAAAATTTTATATGTTGGTGTATTGTTGTTGTTATTTTAGATTGAATCAGTGAAAGGTCCTTCTTTGTATATGCTTCACAGCCACACACAAGCAAAGTACGTTTATTACTCACTGGTCATCTGTAACGAGCCTGTTGTGACATATACAGGAAACTGTCAATAAAGAACTTGTCCACTTTGACACGATCGCAGAGCACTTTTGTTAGATCAAAATTGTATAGAACTACGGATGGAATACTCTAGCAAGCCGGGGTCGGCTGTTCATTGCAAACTGTGACACAATCTTCCAATTAGCTTGCATATGACGACTACGTCTTGTGTATTTGATCAGAGTTTTGTATATTTCTTAGAACTACGTAATACTGTTTGGATACGAATGAAAATATTATAGTTCCGTGTGGATTTGTATGTCATTACATCTTGTTAGAGTTTCTTACTAAAAATTTTAAGTAAAAAGTAGAACTGAAGTCCTGGAATATTAATTGATTTGAAGGGGCATGGTGAAAATTTTTTGTTTTCGTAATAAAATTTCGATGGATTCATAGATTTGTATTGGGAATGTATGACTAGGAATTGAACCGTTTTAATTATTACTAAGCGGAAGCTGTAACATAAATGAAATACAAGATTGCTTATACATGCAGATATAAAAGGTAAATAAATTTTATATCTATTACGCATGTAATATGTCGATAAAACTAAATACCAACATTATAAATGCGAAAGTGTGTTTGCGGCTATTTTTTATCCCGGGAAAATATAATATTTTCGTAAACAACTTTTGTACGTATATGCGGTATAAAAACAACATAACAGAACATTTAAAAACATTTTTATTATTCTAAATGTAATACAGAATATAAGTAAAAATCAATGATAAATTTAAGTTATTCAAGAATCCTCGACCTTAATATATAATCAAAGTTATTTTCCTGGAGTGGGTGTGTTGCTGATGGACCATATGAAACAAGATTTGAAGGTCAGAAGATCTTTCTTGTAAAATAAAACAGAACCAACATAAAAAAAGCTTCGCCAACTAGCGTTTACACTTCGCCGGTTAAAGAATTCAACCGACATACATAACATATGTAAATAAGAATTGAAATGAAAAAAAGACCTTATTCGACCTTAAATTCTATTTATTGGCCATATTTTTTCAAACCTGATCTTCCAAGATCCAACGACCTATCTACTGTATTGGTTGCAGAACCTGTTATTTGGTTACGGTTTTCTTTTTAATTTTGTTCTTTCCACCGGGAAGTAATTTTGTTTCAGTATAAGGATTAAACAGGTTTAGAATTTCACATTTCTTTCTTTTTTAATTATCGTAAATATATTTTTGCCATTCCACCATGCCATGTACGTAATTAACTCTTATATTTATGGAATAAAGAAAAAACTTGTTTTCAAGAGTAACTGTTTGAAGTTGTATATGATTGTTTAAAAAATCAATAGTGTAGAGCAAAGTATAGACAGATATTTTAACTTAAAATTCCAGCGAAACAACTTAATATATACGGAACTTAATTTTAATTCAACATACAACCAATTATGTTAATATAAATTCGAAATACCTACATATTTTAAATAAAAAATAACGTCGGACGTCAGAGGGGTGCGTGAACACAAGCAAGATTAGTGAGTCATACTAGTGTTGTTGCGCGCGTGACTTTATTGATGAATAAAGGTGAGATGGTATTCAATTTGTATATCAAAGCAGACGTATCATTAATATCAATCTTCTATGTAGGTGACATAAATCCTATGTAAGCATTATGATTACTAACGGATGCCCTTAAGTCCATGGAGGTTATACTTTCAGTGTGTGTGTTCAAAAAGGACACACTCTTCTTTACACAATTCACTTCTTCTGAAAATAATAGAGAAGTGACAGCTCAGTTCCAGTGCAACGACCAGCTTGAATCGCTAAATATGGACAAAGTTGTTTAAAAAGCTGTCGTGCTTCGGGGAGCAAATAATTAATGCTGGCGGTAGAACTATTTCTGAAAATAATTGATACATCTGCCACCTGTCCTGTATAATATGTTATATATTGTAATGATGATGATGATGTGTAAAAAAACACTATTTGTAGGTACATAACTTCAATGTTCTGATCGTTTGATTATACCAAAATCCTTGGTCTCTTCTCAGTAATCGTTAAACATATTTCGGAGCCATGGTCAGAGGGTCGCAGCGTGTTAACCACGTTAATATACTGCGAATATGTGAAGATGTTATTCACGGTGACATGCAAATGACAGTTTCTCTGGGCCAGCCCCGGAAACCTGTCTCATGTAGATATAAGAAGGTTGCGAATAAATTTTAATGTTTAAATCGAAATAAAGTTGAAAGATTTGTTATGTAATATTGGTTAATGACGCATTAACAATAATTGTAAAGTTAAGAAAAGGTGAGGTGTTTGATAATTACAAAAAAGTTAGCTAATAAATGAGAAAGTGTGTTTGTTTGCTTATCCTTCTTTCAAGCCAAAACGGAGCAACGTATGGACCTGATTATTTTGCATATAGATAAATTGAAATTATAAAAACAATCAGGTAAAATATTTGGTTTTCCCGCAATATTTCTATACGAAGACAGTAGTAGAAGTTTTATATTGATTGTGATTACGAAAGTTTCTTTAGTTAGCTACTGTAGCAAGTTAACTACAAAGTTTCTAGTTACTTTATAATTCTCCGACTGCCGATTATAACTGCATAATATTGATCTAAATCAACAAGGTCTTAATTAGCGGGATCAATTGAAAATGCATTATTATTCCACGCTGTCTATTAGATAGGTACTTATTGTGATTTTACTTGAACTCGTTTTAAGTTATTACATTGGTTTATTTATTGTCTGGGCAAGTCACATGATTGAAGTGTCTAACTAACTAACAACTAGCATTCCATGTCGGCTTCGCCTTTGGAAGTTTTTAAAATGTGACATGAGAATTTATCTCGAAATAATTCCGGGATCTAGATCACATGCAATTCACTCACCCACACAGACACACAAGAGTCTGTGGTCGATTTCGGTGGACCGTATGGCGGCGCGCCGGCGATTGGACGAATGAGTGGCCCCCTTTAGTCACTTTCCGGCCATCCGCTGTATCTGTGCATCACGTCGACATCAAACAATCAAACACACTTTCGCATTTGAATTTCCCACCACAAGAAGTTTCATCTTTGTATCAAATATTCAGTAGATATTTCAAAATCAGTAAGTACATATAAAAACTCATAAACCTTGGTAATTGCATAGTTTTCTGTATTTAACGATGCAGTTATATACATACATATGTATATATAAGAGTTTTATTAACTTATAAGACAAGTCACAATGCCTTCTTCACCTTGTCCTTATTTATGGTTCGCTCGTCACCGTCTTGTACATAATCTATAATTATATGGATTATAATTATTATTAGATAGAGTCATGAAAACAATCACGAGAATTGACATTACTTAGCAACTTAGTTGCGCAATTTGAAAATATAAATCATTTTATAGAATAAATTGTAAAGAGAGGCCCTATTTCTAGACAAAAACTATAAAAAATAAATAAATAAATATAGGTACAAACTTATTGAAAATTCTTATGCGTGCAATATAACATGTTGTGAGAGTAGTTAAACGTTTTGTTTTGTACATGCTCTTCAAATATTTAAGTAAGATGCCGAAACAAGTTCTGTATATTTATGGAATAACTTTTTTTATATTGGTTATTTTTAGCATGCGTCCTTGGTGTTATTTTCAACAGAAAAATGATATGTACTTATAAGATAAGTTTAACTAAATTGAAGTCTCTGAGATAAAACCATTTAAATGGGATATGTTACTGATATGTTATTTATTATCTGGATGTGGATGTTCGTTCAGAATATACAGGGAAACGGCAAAAAATTTTCAGCGAATAATTATAATACTCGATATCTAAAAGTATTTCGAAAAAAGTGTTTTTTTACTAATTAAAATTTTTTTTAACTACTCATCAAAAGTGTATTAATTAATTGTATTATTTTATTTTATTGACTATTTTACATGTGCCATATTGTGTGTACCTTTGAAAAAAAATATTTTTTGAATTTGAATTATAAATAATTATATTTTAATGAACTTGAGCGGAGTCTGTGATCTCTACCATAATATAATTTTATATTAATATAAATATAAGAAATATGTATTTTCTTGGTTCTAGATCATATTGCGTCTTGTTTATGCAAATTGCAATATGATATGAAGGATATTGGACGATTTAAATACTGTATAAGTTCTTAATATAGTAGGAATTGGTATTACAAAATTATACAGTTTCTTACTGTCGGACCATTTTCCTCTACAGGCATGTTGACACTGCATTAATGACGCTAAACTTGCGTGATTTGCAATTGCGTTGAATAATTTTACTTTCGTAAATTGTAATTATTTCATTATGAATCGATATAACCTTTTGAAGTAATTTACTTCATAATTTACAGTTTAAAAAGAAAAATATTATTGAATAAATAATTTTGTTATAAGCTTTTGCCTACTTTAATTTCAAGTCAACAATTCAGTTCCGAAGAAGGATGGTACCAGTTTCAATCATATTATTATGATTAAGCACCAAAAAGCACTTCTGATCATGATCTTTATTTAAGAAGTTTAATATGGGCAACTGGCTAAATGTGGAAATCGCAATGGGTCTGGCCACACCGCAGGCGTACAATTCAAAACCATGTGAATTTTACTAAAGCTAAGGTTTAACGCAAGTAGCTGTTTTTATGTTAATGTTGGCTAATTTAAAATTTCCAAGGACATTGCAGCAGTTTATGGGTATTATAAAGTTACTAGCTTCCTGCTCCGGCTTCGTCCATGTGACAAAAGAATTTACCTATACTGAAATTTTCTGGAATAAAAAGTGTCCTATGTCACCTTTCCGGCCCTCCAACTATGCCTTAATTGCAAAAATCACGTAGACACGTCGCTCTGTATAGGATTGAAAGAAGGACAAATGAACATACAAACACACTTTCACATTTGTAGTATTAGTTAAGATTTATTATGTGATGAGCTTAGTGCATAAAGGGCCCAGAGGTCAATGACTATCGTGTGACAGTCGGTCGAGTGCAGCCAACACGAGGATGGTCGTAATTGAATCACAATGCAGTTTCGCTGTACTTGAATTGCAACAACAATATATCGTAATCTGACTTTTTATGTAATCTCCGTGAAATTTACGACATCTTCTGCTATAAAATTGTGTGAACAAGGTTGACTTCAATCCTTAATAAGTCTTTACGTTCATTTAAATAAACGATAATCGATAACATCATAATTTTTAACCACCTAAATATATTTTTTATGAAATGCTATTTTAAAGAATAAGAGTTTTTGTTTTATTTTATACTTAGTAAGTATTTCTAAGTAAATTCTATCAACGGATTCGAGGGAAAAAAATCAATTTTAAATAATAAACGTTTTAACTGTATATCTATAGGTATGCCTTTCGGTGTCAAAGAACATTTTTTTATTAGTTATTACTACTTACTAAGAAATATAGTTGACAACCTGATTACTTCTATATTGTGTGTTGCACTTTGTCATTACAACAAAAATCAGTTGTTCAATTACTTAATAAAAAAATAAATAGGTAGTATATTATGTTATAGCTGTCGAAATTGTGTTAAATAAATAATATGAACCACTAATTACTAACAACTAATTCATCCATTGAATATGGAATCAGTAGATATTGAACAAATTAATTCTAAAGAAATAAAATGATACACACTGCATAATTAGGTAGCAGCTTAGCAAGCAATAATGTTGCAATGATATAAAACAATTATTACTATTATAAATGACTTTGTTCCGGTGTGAGTATTATTGATTGTTTATTGTAAATGTTTATCATAAACTTGGTATAAGTTTCCTGTATTTATTTAAAATATTTCTTGATTTATATTAAATTGTTATATAAAAGATTGCGGAGATTAAATTGCCCATAGAGCTTCTTAAAATATAATAATTTATTTTTTTGCGAGTGAACGTCTTTTCTGAAGCAAAAAAATCGATTAAAGTACATTGTTATTTTTGGCTCGAGTGAGACTTAAACCGCGCATCCGATTACAAATACTTTGATTTTGTAAAATAATGTCAAAAGGTGCCTATAGGTAATCAAGTTTTAATAATATTCATAAAATAAGGAAGTAAGGCGTTGTTATTACTAAGTTGGTACCAGGGAATATAATTAATGTGCATATTATTATTAATTGAAATAATTGTAACATTGTCAATAAAGGAATGTACATTAATGAATAAATTAAAAGTAATGAACGAAAAAAATGTTTTGGTGTTTCGTTAGTTTAAAAGAGTGTTTTTTTTATTAAAGCGTCAATAGCTCAGTGTCTAAAACATTAACTCCTTGACACGTACCCGAAACCCCAAATTCAAATCTCACTCGAGCCAAAAAATTACTGGTCAGAGGGCACTTTTCTGAAAATAATTTAATTCATTTTTGTTTTGTTCTGCAACTCGCAAAAATTTACAGGTTTACCAGTGGTATGATTACAGTCACTGATATCTGGCCACTGGAGGATATGGAGGTCCTGGGCAAAAATATTTTTAAGAATATGTGCTCAATCAAATCCTCGTGCTTCGGATGGTACGTATAAAAGTTCTTCTAAAAATAACAGATATTTACGTCTGTTAAAAAAGTGACACATCTAAGTTGAACAGGCTTGCCACCTGTTCTGTTCTTATGGACAACTGGCAAAATGTGGACACTGCTACTGGTGTATCTGGCCACACCTCAAGGCATAAGGCCGTGAAGGTGTGTTTGTTTGTTGTTGTTTTTTTTGTTTTCAATACCTTTTTCTAATAATACCATCGCAGAAAATTATGATCAAGGATTAGTAATGATAAATATGATGTTATTTGTCATGATCTTCATTGCAAATTAACTACTGTGAATTGTATAAAATGCATTAGATGTTGATTTTTTTAATAAAATAAATATATAAATAAATAATCTATATAATATAAATAAATAAAAATAATAAAAAACCATAACAACATAGTTTAATGATTTTCTCACTGTTAATAATGGCTATTTTACTAAACCACTACTGACCTAGTACTCGTTATATTAAGTGCACTTAGTAACCTAAATAAACACTAGAAATCCTTTAGATATATTACTAATTATTACCTTGGCGGTTATTCTCATCTAGAGGTCAGATAAAGCTCTATATTTTTAATTAATACATAACTTACCATTTTAATAAACATTAGTAATGATTTTGATCTAAATTAGAAGAGATAATATTTAGAAAGAAATAAAAAATACGAAAATTAGTGATTACTTTATTTATTTTCTTGACAATTTCTTTTAACATAACTATCCTCTTATTCTGATGTGGAAATATGCGGTTAATACTCAGATACTTTTATTTGACCAGCCAACCCGCTAAATGTGTACATTGTAAACACACACCTGTAGAACGAGACATTGTGAAAGAAAATAATTATTTGCCTGAAATCGTTTATTCAGGTTTTGTGGATGGTATCGCATTTGTTAAACATTACGTGATATGTGACATTGATAAAATAATCGTGCATGAACCTTAACTGATACTTCCCTTATTCAATGTATTTCAATGTGATTGTCTACTGCAATCTATCTACACGCACCGAAAACTACTAACCTATTTATGACAATGGTTCAATAATATAAAAACCCGGTCAAGTACGTGTATTGGCATACATTTTTAAATCACATGTTGAAGTTAGAGGGGACACGGACTTCTGCTTATATCTCAATCGAAGGATGTCGGGGTTAAGTTGCATACTGACTATTCCTTCTTTGCCATTTGGATTTTACGGAGTGGATATGAATGGAAGAATTAGTCGAAGGCACTTCAGAAAAAGGCATTATGAAAAAGAAAAAATAAAACTACACAAAATAACCCATCGCCCGTGGAAACTTTTGTCTAATGAAATGAAGAAAATGTGACTAATTAATTTAGGTATAACGAAGGATTTCCTATGTCCTTCAGGCTCCTCTCATTTATAATATTATTTCGGATACGGTGATTGTGAAATACGGGTTAAGACAGTTCAGTTGTAGTTAGCCGAAGTTTATCTAGATATTGTGAGCCCTATTATCTTAAATTACTTCGCCACCTGTCATTAGAGGCCTACGCAGTAAGAGTCGCAGTAAGTAGTGACCAAATAATTTATTTGATGATTGTTTTTCAGAAATGTAGTCATGCAATGGAATGTCCCTAATGTTTGTGTTCCGGTAGCCCACATGTAAACGAGGTTGTCCCGATTTGAATTGGTTAATAGTCTGAGTCTCTCCATCGAAGACGACATGAGTTCACGATTACCTAATAAGATAACAAGGGACCGCAATTTCCGGATATATGTGTCTATACTTAATTGTGCAGGAAACGGTAATAGCATTGAATTGAATTTGCACATTGTTTTTCAGTTTTTTTTCAAACTACTTTGGAGATTTTAGAGTGACTTCCGCTGGGTACTTTGGACGGACATGTTAACATATAAAAACCTATCACCGGATCAGATTAGTGTTTTAGGAAATATTTTATCGATCGAGAGAATTGGCGCTCCATTCTTTCTGCCTGCCTAAATCTATGAGAGGCAGGCGTGAGGTATATATATATATATGTATTTTTTATGTTGACGGAAATTATGAGGGTTTTCGTTATTTGACTAAGGAACTCTAGGATTGAAAGTGATTACTCGGATCGTGGATATCTGTGGAGTTAGTTATCATTAACTATTTATTGAAAAAAAGAAAGGAATTTTGCCCTTAAATTTTGTTAATTATATGGATTATCTAATAAATGTAGAGTTTGCTAGTCCCAAAGGTCTTAACTTATTTTAATTTAAGGCATTCGAAGATTTTTTATTTTCTTATAAGAAAAATGCGATGTAGGTTCTGTGCATTAATCTAATAAAACAGAAAAATGCTAACTACATTATTGCATTCAAGTTTTTCGTCCTCGACTCTTAGCAAATGCGGAAGAGGTCTGTCTCGCCCACCTAGATGATAGTGAACACACTCCTTCCTTGCGTGGGTGTATTTACAGAATTATTTTTCAAAAAAGGTTTCTTTCTGATAATTATTATTGCGGAAAAAATTTTTGAATGCAGACTGCAAAAAATCCTTTAGATTTAATGAATGGATTTACTTACATGTAGTTATAACTGATTATGATTATACATTAACTTTTATAATACTTCATTTTTTATTGTGCGTAAGAGTTATTTAAAAAGCATTATTTAATAAATTAAGCTTATTTGTACTTATTTTGTTAGTTTTACGTAATGCATACAGCATTTTGCCATCCGGAACTACTTTAATATCAAAATATTAATAATATAAAATTAGCTTGCAATCGCAATAAGGAATTAAGTTATGGTAAGCATTAAACTGTGCGTGGCTCGGTATCTAACATTGAACTAAATTCCTGTATTTAATAAACGCTTAGCGCCTTCATAGGATTGTGGAAATAGCTTGGAGAAGTTTACGTAACTAAAACTACCTATTCGCTGTAGTTATTAAATTGGTACTTATATAATAGTAAGAGTTATAAAAATAACTATGCCTAGTATAACTTTTATCATGTTTTAAAAGTTTTTTTAAAGAGATACATTTATTTACGAATTCGGCGTCCCACTGTCCTGAAAACGTTTAACGCAAAAGCAAAGAATTTGGAACGCTTGAAAATCTGTTTTTTTAACGATGCTTTGAACCAGAATTATAGCGGACAGAGCCATAGGCAACAACTAGTTATCATTTTCCTACCTTTGTTATCAACATGGACCATCATTTCTATTCTATTATTTAATTAATTATACAGCATCATGATTATTACCAATCTGTTTAAAATAATAACTTTATTGCATCACTAATATTTCAAAATTTCCTTCCTATTATTAAAATGTGGTTAGTTTTTTAATAAAGAGTTTTTATTCAGTTGAGCCGTTTCCTTATTTGTATTTTTTTCACTGGCAACTTTTAACAATTAATGAATACTTGCGTATTTCCCGAGAACTCGAATGAGTGGTCGTACTGTTTATAAAACATCATGTAAGTACATAACACGGGACATAAACTCGGCAAGCCTGTCTCGTGACGCATAAATAAAAATAAAATGGCTAAAATGTTAATGCGCAAACCCACTTACTTACGACGCGAACGGCGCCAAACTCAATTAATATTTAAGAGAAATTATAGAATCAACAGTTTTCACTATCTCGGGTCAGTGACGTGATCTTGCGTGACTTTTCTAGTACGGGTGGTGTGAAAGTATGCAACCATAACGACATAATATACCAAATTGTCCAGCATTTACTAAAAAAGTTTTAATAAAAACTTTCTCTCTGTCCTTAAAGCGAAGCATAACAATATGAATTTGAAGGAAGCAAGGTTCTACCCATGAAGAATACTCTCCCGTTTTCGATAAATATTTGTAACTAAAATGCAGGTATTTGTTTCGGGCAAAGACATTTTGTACGTATTTTATTCATACGTATAAATGCATGAATTTTATTTGACATTGTATCCAAAGACAAAAAATATTATTGTGTTTGTATTAAAGTAAAAAATCTAAAATGTTTAATGTTTGTCAAATTGGATGATGTTTATGTAGAGCCACATACCTGTTTTTGTATGTACGTGTATGATATGATACGTTCAATCACGCTCTATTGAATGTCATAAACAGATTGCGGACATGGCTGTTATTATTTACTGACCTAGAGCAGCGGAAACTTTGCAACCGTTTTAAAAATTCAAAATAACAACACTAATTGACACTTACTGCTGATTCTCAGAAGTACATGCACTTTTTACATGTTTATTCATTATAATTCTTTAATTTTAATACTGTATCATAATTTGTTTACATACATAATAATATATGATTCATCTCGCATCGAAATTAAAATTTGAAGTCTTAGACGGGGATTTCCAAGGAAAACATGAATGTTAAAATATTCATGATACAAAATTAAATTGCTAATGTGATACATATATTTTTATTTGTCCGATAGAGCAGAAGTAAATAATATCTAAAAGGAAAATTGTCGAAAATAATAATGCTCTTTAGTACAGGTCGCGCAACGTAAGATGAGCACAATATAGTACCCACACTAATAGAATTTTAGAAATATACGGACCGATTTTCGGATTTGGTTATTGGCAATATTGGCTTCAAAATAAATTCTAATCGCACCTAAATATAGAATAATAGTTATCGCTGCACAGAGAATAAAATGGTTGGAAGAAAAACTTTTAATGACAGGATTTGCAAAAAAAAGTCTACTGCATGCTGTCAAGTTAGTGCTCATAGCAACTTGTGTTCTAATGTAGCTAAGTACTTTTTTCTTACAAGTAATCCAACGAGTTATTTATATCTCGGCCGGTATTCCAGCTGGGTGCGTTTACCTCGCCTGAGAAAAACGTACTTTTTAAGGTGAACACAGACTATTTATAGATAACAACCCATCCAGAACTAGTTTGCGGCTATCCCATTACTCCTGCCCCTTTTGATCTCTAATTTTTTATTACACAGTAATTTATTTTATAAAGTTAGATGTTGCTAAGTTCAAAGAAAAATTACATATTTTTTACTGCGATGTTTTAATTGCGCGCGCTGCTACGAGAAAGACCTT